>BJBW01011434.1:0-20743 GCA_004320125.1 Scolopax mira
ATGACTTCCCTCGACCTACTGGCCACGCTCTTCCCTATGTAGCCCAGGATTCCGTTGGCCTTCCTGTCCACAAGAGCACACTGCTTGCTCCTTGTTATTTTGCTGTCTACCAGGACCCCCAGATCTTTCTCTTCAGAGCTTGTCTCCAGCATGTCCACACCTCCCCATATTGGTACCTGACATTCGTCTTCCCCAGGTGCAGGACCCTACACTTTTCCTTGTTGAACCTGAAGGTGGAGGTAAGATGGCCTCATGCTATCAGGAACATAGCCTGACAGAACACATCTGTCTGGTGGGCAGTGATTGTCACACACGCTATTTCTTCTGGGATCATAGAAACAGTATTATACTTGAGGGAGCAGAAGTGGTAGATCACTGCTCTCTCTTAGAAAAGAGAGAGAAATTTTAAAGGCGGAGACCCGAGAACTTGCTTTCAGAGGTTGATCTGTGCTGGTATGTTGGTATGTATTCTGGATGTGTCCTTGTGCTGTAGGTAGTCGTGTGTCTGCTTAGATACTCAAAAATGTGAGAATTTGTGTGCGAGTGCTAAAAATTTCTTCTGCTTTTCTAAGCCCTCTCAGGTTCAAAAAAACCATTTCAGCTAGGTCAGTAGTACGGATGTGTCACAGACCTGTGGACTTATGCCCAAACATCAGGTGTTAAAAGATTTTTTCTTACCAAGCCAGTGAAGACTTGCCTGTCATCTTATTCTGGAGTAAGGAAGAAGCGCTGTTACCAGCGCTGCTGTAAGGCGAGATAATCTAATATTTTAGTAGCAGTGATGTTTTTTATTACGATGCAGTAAGCATAGCATGTTGTTATGCCACTTCTCTTACATGTTCATTGTGCAATAGAGTAGCAAATAAACTTTGCAAGCCAGTGTTTGGATGTGCAGCACTGCTTTGATTTCTCTTCCAAAGGATCCAGCATCACGCGTGCTCTTGCTCTTCAGAAATCCTCTTAATTGGAGGATGTGCAAGGACAGTCTGTCATGAAAACAGAGAGGAGCTTTGGAGGAAGCCTGTTTCTAAAGACAGTAATTTCTGTGCTTGGCACCTATTGGCAGTACTTTTTGTTCTAAGAAGTGTAGTGTTTAGTAGGTGAGTAATTATATTTGGCTGCAACTGGTAGTAGGTGCTCAGAAGAAAGAAGAAATATTCCTGTTAGCTTTAGTTGAGGGAAGTGTGAATATAAAAGTAAAATATATCACACTGCCTTTTATTTTCACCAAGAAATAATGGACTGGGGAGAAGATGCTTATCTGGGTTCTCTCCCTTATCCTAATGCGGTGGGGCAGCTACCTAAACGTGCTATGTCTTTTTTTTTTTTTGTTCTTTTCTGCAAGTTTAGTAAGCTTACAGCAAGTTACATCTTTAAAAAAGAAGCGTAAAGAGCAATTCAGTTAAATGGTGAAGCCTCAGACCTGAGCTTGCTGCTGGAAATAGTGCAGAGATGTGGAATTGTCAGTTTTGACTTTGGTAAAGAGGCTTTTTATATCAGGCAAGCTTATGCAGATCTTTAGAGTTCTTGTAGCTCACCTGGCTAAAGGTACTGAAGAAACATGTTAAAAACTAAAAAAAGTATTCCATGCTCTCTATAAAACTTTTCCACTTTAATGTGGGGAGACAATCTGTCATAAAAACAGTCATGAATAATTGCTTTGAAAAGTGGGAAAGCTTAGTACAAAGTGGGAAGCTTAAGTACTTCTTGCCTTCTTTTTTAATGAACTGTAGCATTACTGAATACTTTATGAAATACAGTTTGTTAGGGCTTTCCCAGCAAGAAAAATATTTTGAAAAGTAATCCTATTAACTGCATTGAGGGAGAATAGGGGGTGGGGCCTGTTTGAGCCATTTTGATCTAATTATTATATCCTTACAGCTTTATCTTGTATTAATCACGTTAATTGTTGTGTTCTTTGTCAAGGGAATTGTGAAAAGCACAGGAACTAAAGTTTGGAGACAAAGCAGTTTAGCCAAATTTTAAATTTAAGTGTGTAGCTTGGGCTAGAGGAAGAAGTTTAAAGCTCAGTGGCTTAAATGTAGTATTAAGGAATACCTAAATCTGTGCCTTGTCCAGATGGAGAATCTTAGCATGAAAAACATGTGCAACTCTGGAAAATCCAGTTAAACACATCTGCCTATGTACTGCTACTTGACACCACTGAAGTAGCTGGCTCTGTTAAGCTGCGTTCTACTGAGCTTAAGCAAAGTCTCTTTAAAACCTCGGGAAAGAGAGATTCAGCAGCAGCTCAGTGTCTGTGTCTTTTAATGTAATTTGGATTAAAGAGCTAAATATGGCTATAGCTCCCTCTATCAGTGGAAAATACGGGGTAGCTCATGGCCAGTCACTTCAAGACGGTGGAGTGGTTAATCTCACACTTGGCCAAAGTGCTTCAAGTTATGCTAAACGTGAACTATGTAAATTCAAGTCATGCTGAGTAGAAGGGATGGCACGGGTTATGTAGCTGAGTTTCAGAGTGAACATATTTCTCAGTAAGTGAACACCGAAGGAATGTTAAGGTCCAAGTGGGAAAAAAACACATATATATTATGGTGGGCTGTTCAGAAGTCTATTTCACTTATTTGAATGGTGGGATTTTTATCTTCTATTTGAGTCAGTTAAGTGCAAAATAAATGCAAGTTGTCCTGATTTTGGTTTTTGGGGTTTTTTTTGTGAACTGCAAACCGAAAAATAGGGTCATGCCAGTGTCACAAATCAGGTCCCAGGTAGGATTCACCTGGAAGTCATGTTCTGTATTTATTCTCTTCTTCTGCACTTCAGAGTGGAGGACTCCTGACTGCTTTCTGAATTTGTTCTTGCCTTCGGTTGTGCATGGGAGCAGTCAGAAAGGAAGCTTGTGGCTTCAAGTACCGGTGTGCCCCAGTAGGGAGGGGGATGTTTGCATCTCTAAGGGAAGGTAGGCAATTCGTTACTAGAGAGACACTATGGCTCTGTGTCCATGGGGCCTTCCTTTTGGGGTTTCATGCTGAGTCGGTCAGGTAGTTCAGCTTACAGGTGTGTTATGAAGAGTGACTGCACTGATACAGTGGAAGGAGCAGTGAAAAAGGAGTGTGGGGACAAAGGCTAGAGATGAGTGGTAGTAAGGGGCTTGTGTGCTTTCTGTGTGTTGCAACCACAGTTGCAACCACTACAGGAAGTAGTTTATGGAGATAGCTAGCTTCTCTACAAAAAAAACACAGCCCCTGTTGTCCAAAGGAATTTGTGCAGTTGCCTTGAATTCCTGTCAGTGCATGTCCCTCTGGTGGAGCAGAGAAGGGAACTCGCCTGACAGCCCTGAAAGAGCAGACTCTTCCACTGTGCTTTGGGTTGGTTTTGATTTTTTTTTCCTAATTTTTTTTTAAACCCACATAACTTTCCTGTTGTCTGTTGCTTTGTGTTTGCAGAAGTCCTCTGCTGTTACAAAGAGAAGTGGAGTGCAAGATGGAGGAGCTGAGGTTATATCTTCTGATGGCAACCCAGGATACAGGGCTTGCCTTCTCAGTTGTCTCTGAAGCACATTATACTGCTGTCCATGACTGAAGTCAAATGCAAAGATTTGTGTTTGGGGTTTTTTTGTGTGTGTGTTTTAGCTTCGGTCTGTGCTGCAGGGGCAGTAGAGCATGCAGTTTTGCACCAGGAAGGTAAACTTGGTATGCGTTTTGTGCTTTGTGTCTCTGTAGGTCATACCTTACAGTAGCGGTCGGTCTCTTCAGATTATGGAGGTGAATTCTTGAAAACTACTGAGTTTAGGTTATAATAGTTGCAGAAACTGGCCAAAATTGTATTTTTCTTACTTTGGAATCTCACCTGTTGGTAAGTTGTTTTTCGCATGGTATGAAGAAGAAATTAAAAAGTCCTGTGTGCAATTTCAAAAAATTTTGCAAGAGCCTCCAAAAATGGATAAAAACTTTCTAATCTATAATGACTATGGGTTATAGTGGAAATGGATATGGGCACCAGCAACAGGCAGAGATCAGTTGTGACATAAATAGTTCCCTGGCAGCCTGGAATAATTGTCTGGCAGATATCTGCTCTTTCCAGAGTTAGCAGCTGTACCCTATGCCTGGTGTAAGGGATTTGGCTGTTCTGTTTTCATGTCTCTGGGTGCTGACGGGAGGAAGTGATGTGCAGGGGTTTTGTCCTTCAAATTGGACCCCAGGGTCATGTGGGAGTTCCTTCTGCAGGGCGTCAGTCCTGAGGACCAGTGCTCGGGGGACTGGCTGGGGCTGGGTGTAAAGGAACCGGCGCTCTGACTGCCTGCCAGCATGCAGTGCAAAGTGCCAAAAGAGGGCTGTGACCCTTTTGTGAGCCTTGTGCTTAAGGGCACTGACATGCCGTAACCTTATGTTTGTGGTAAAGTGACCCTTTGGGCAGAAGCAGTGACGAATTTGGTAACAACTGTGTATTTACTCTGTCCTTGTTATTGCGCTCCAGCTAGAACTTCCCAAGGCTATAAATTCCTCATGACATCAGTAAGCTGCACCCGGAATGCGTGTGTTGGGGGGGGAAACTGCACCTTTCTGACAAGCTTCAGTGTGTAAGTAGATGATAAAACTTCCCTATGGAGAAATGTATGCTGCGTTGGGCACACCTGAGTGGGTACAGACACTCGGTGTCTGTTTTCTGGATCCTGCAGCTCCTGAGGAAACACCACACTCCCCTTGGGGATAGACTGGATGAAGAACTAAAGTAGGGGAGGGTCTTAACTTAAGAAGGGAACTTGCTGACTTTTGGCATATTAAGAAAACTTAAGAGGGACATTACTGGGTTAACTATTACTCTGTATTAATGAAATTTGAAGGTGTATGTTACTTGTGATAATTTTTTGGTAAGGATTACCAAATGTGGTAAGGATTACTTCAAATATTGTGCTTGCCTGTAAGTAGCCTAGGAAGAACCAACACTTTAGCTTACTGCCTGGTTAAGTCAAGATCTGATTCTGCTTACTGTAATTTCATGTGACACTTGGTCTGAATGTGACAGTATATTTCTGTTAGATATTTGTCTATCCTGCTTTCTTTCTGGTGGAAAGACAAGACAGTCTCTAGAACACACATATAAATCAGCTTATACATATAACATATAAATAATTTGTTAATTTTATACTAGTAATGTAATTAAGGTGCTGTGTCCTTAAGAGGATGCTTATTTCTAGAAGAGATGGAAGGTGGCCTGTCTTGTACTGTGGAAACAAGCTGTGATCTGGACAAAAGTAATTGCTTTAATCCTGTATTAAAAACACTTTTAACTGTAGATGATGTTAGCTCCTAAAGCTCTGCTGTTTTGTTGTTGCAGTTAGTATGCTGGTGAATCAGAAGATATCCATAGAGACTTTCAAGTTCTGTAATGAGAACAACATTATCGTAAATAGGGTTGTTGGAATTGCTGTTACTGCGGCAAGACCGTATTTTAAAGGAAACAAACCAGTTAAGAAAAAACACTTAAATTACTATAAAATAGAATTTTGTGGTGCTAAATATGCAGCAAATGCTGTTGCATTCTGCACAAATGAGTTACCATCTGTGTAATCAAGAGGACATTTGACCCAAGGGAAACAAGGGCATGTTAATACTCAAGGTGCTCATATTAATGTCCCTTTCGTGTGTGTTTTTTTTTTTTTTGATTAGTTATAGGCAAAGCTAGCACTGAATCATCTTTAATATAAAGTAAACATGTTTGTTCCCCAGTTTGGGGACATCTCTGAAAAGTATTAGTATCAGTATTTTCATCATCATCATCATTCATCAAGACATTTAAAGTTCTTGATTAGATTGTAATAAGTAGGCATTCTGGAACACTGTCAAAATGTTCCAGGAGGACTGTAATTCGTAAGAAGTGATGCTTTTGTCTAGGTAAATCTGTAGTAAATGCATGGTGAACCTGTTAAATAATTAGGATTTTTCTTGGTAGCTTTAGACATCAATGAAAGCAGTAAGCATCAAGCATCTTTATTTGAAATTGCCTAGTAAAGTTCAGAACAACACTTAGCTATTTATATTTTACCCTTTTCTCCTTTACTGGGAAGTGGTCTTTGCTGCATCTGCTTCTTTCTTAGGCTTATTCAAGACTGACTCTCAATTTCTAATTGCAGCTTGATTTACACTATGCCTTTCTGTTTGGTCTATCTGGCTATATATGAGATTTTCTTTTTCTAAAAATGAAAAAAAGTGAATTTTTTGGTCTTCAACACAGTAGATTGCATGACAAAAACTGAAGTATGTGTGGTGTGAGGACAGAGAGGCTGGAACTGAATTTTTGCAGCTTCCTGCTGAAAACTACCCATTATATTGCATAACGTTAACTTGATTGTGGAATTAGAGACCTCATCAGAGTGTGGAAACTGGGGTGCTAACACAAGATGTTTGCTAGATAAGGGCTTGGAAATTTGATAAGTGCATTTAAGTATCAACTGGAAATACTTTTTTAGCATAATTTTTTCTATTATGCTAGAACTGAACAGTGACAAACCTCTTATGCCCAGGCCTGACAGAATTGGATGCTAATGCTCGTAATGATGAGAATATATTATTAGTCATTCTGATACACTTTACAAATTTTAGCTAAAGACAAACTGATAGAAAGCACTGAAACTCCTCTTGCTTGCACTTTAATAGGTGAGTGTTTTTCTTCATTGTATAAGCACAGTTGATGTTGTACTTGGAGACCTCGCATTCTGTTCAGCTGTGCTGTTGGATAAGACTGCAAGTTTATAATTATTATTAAAATAGAAATTATTCACATCCCATTTTTTAAACTCCTTCCAGTTGTGCCAAACATCAAGCAACAGTAATACAACCTGTCTATGAAGTATGCGAATGCTCTAGTGACAGCACTGCCTTATGCTGGTAACGCAGTCCTTTTTTACAGCAGATTGCAATATAGCTGTGACTTGAGCAACTCTTATTTTACTGGTTGGACTAATCTGTGTGTGCTTTTATGTATTTTTTTTTAAACCCCATAAAACACACCGTTGTGTGACTGAGATGAGGAAGTCTGGGGAAGTATGACAACTCAAGATGCATTTAAATGGCATCTTTGCCATTTAAAAAGGCATCTGCATTTAAAAAGCATCCTTGTATAAGCTGTGAAATCCTTCATGGTAAGACACCAGTTGTCCTGAAAAAAATTACATTAAAAGAGTTCAAGAGCCTACAGCCATGGCATCAAGCATAACATGGTCAAAGTATAGCTGATACACTTTCATCTAGTGAACATGACAGTTCTTTTTTCTCTTTTGAGCATTGGAATTGGGAGAAAATTAATGATGGAATTTTTATTATGACAGCCAGATATTTTGGAATGATTATTTTCAAGTTGGGATAACTCAAGGTTGATTCATGGCTTTTAAACAACCAGAGAAAAAAGTGTTTTTTTTTTTTTTAAATGCAGTTTGTAGAGTCCTTTTGACTTCCCATGCTTGTTTATTACAAGATTAAGGCTTGCCTGTCAAGAAATATGCTTCCACATCTCTTGAAGGGTAGAGCTTTTCTTTCTTCTCTCTCCTACCACACATTTTGACTGGTGGCTTAGAACCTTTGAAATGGTCTTGATATATAATCCATTTCAGCATTAGATATTTGTGTTTACCACCTTCTCAATGCTTTTTGTTTTACCTCCCAGTTCTTTGGATTCCTGTTCTTGAGTACTGGTAGGGTTGTAGTTTTTTGTGGTCTCTAATGCTGATCAGCTAGGCCAACAGCTCAGTTCATTTGCAGCTAACAGCACTTGCACTAAACAGTACATATTTGATTGGAAGATGGATAATTTTTATGTTTTCAGGTTTTGAGCAGACCTGTTCTTGACATCTAAGGATGCAAATGCTTACGCTTACTAATGAAGAACTGTAGCAGGGCAAAAATAGAAGTTGTAGCATTCAAATAATAAAAGAAAGAAACAGCAATGGAAAATATTTTTACTCTCTATAAAATAGCTGCTCTTGCCTGACGGTTCAATCAAAGGTTACAGTGGCAATATATCTAATGTGGAAGCAGGAAGAGGGTACAGTTCACCTTATACTGTTCTTTTTCATCCAAGGCCACTTATATGGAAAAAGTATTTAAAGGAATTTTTCTTTGTCATTCAATTCTTGCTGCTTTTCCAGCTGATGGAAAACACCTTTCAGTCAGCGAATTGAAAAACTTTCAAGTGTATTAGACACCTTCCTACACTGGCTGTTGTTGATTCCAATTCTACTATGTTTTTTTTTTTTTCTGTTTTGGTGTCCTACTCTAATGTAATACATGAGGTAGTCTAGGTGAAAACTACCAGGTTTTGTCTCATCATCTGCATCACGAACAGTGAAATGTGGGAATGAAGGTGAGAAGATTAGGTGAGACTGCTTAACATATCTACCCTTGTGAGAGGAGAATAATTTGGGTTCTCCAGCTCCAAATGTGTGTACAGCAGAGGTGTGTTGTAATCTGGTGTTTGTTAAATAGGTGGGTGTTGTTTTTTTTTTTAATTTTGTTAAGCAGCAAATCATTTAGTGTTCCTTTGTCTTGACTGAGGACTTAGCCAGTCTTGGAAAGTTAAGCTTCAGAGCTGGCCAGTTCTGAACTAGAATGGGTGAAATGTCACTAGCTGTGAAATATTAACTTTGCCAGAATTGGTAAGATGAAGCTCCTTGATTTCGCTTGCAGGGAGGCTTGTGACTTTGGCTGCATACAACCAAGTTAAGGGAGTAAAACCTGTTCTGCTTCTGATGTGCTACCTAATATCTTGCTTTCAGTTAGTGTCTGAAAGTACCCTCTGCTTGTGTCTCTGAAAACTCTCATTGTGTCTTTATCTCTTCTACAGAATAAAAAAATGACTGAAGAATCTATTTGGAAGCTGGTAAAACTTTGCTGAATGTTTGTGGCTAATCCAGATGACTGGAAGTAGGAAAGTCTTTATCAGCTTTATCTTTTGGCACTGGTGTCTCATCCATAGTGTGCCCAGTGTACTGGAAAATACGGACGTACCTGGTACTTATTGGTTATGTTTGTGCCAGAAGAATTAGGTCTAGAAAGATGTTAATAAGATATAATAAATAGCATACTGAAATTCCTTTTGATTTTAATGCGTTTTTATGTAATTTCTGTGAATTGATTGAATGGTGACACTGAGTCATTCACCATGAGTTTTCGTAAAAACTTCAAGCTTGACACAAAGCTCTTGCAAGACTCGGAGGCACGTCTACTGCAAGAAGAATTAATTTAATTGCATAATTTTTCTTATGGCTAGAGAGGACAAGCCTACAGTTTCTTCCCTTATGTGGTGTCTGTTTGAGAAGAATGGTTGTGTATTGTCCCTACCTTCTCAATCTCCTTAGTTGCCTTCACAATTCTTCTCAAATCACTTTTCCAACAGTATGAAAAGGAAGATGTATCCAACTGATGTTTGTCTTTATTTGCTTTTCAGTTTAGAATTGCTTAGCAATCAGTTTTTTCTAATGAGATGGATAAAAAATAACACGTATGCAATCTCTGCAGAGATTTTCAATGAGGTGCATTTATACTGGACTGGGAGCTCCTGATTGAGAGTGTGGTTGGTTTGTTTTGTTGTATGGGGTTTTCGTCTGTTTTTTTTTTCTTTTTTTTTTTTTCCCTGAAGTTCTATGCTGCTTCTTTATTCCTCTGCCTCTCAGAAGTGCTCTTTGTGCAAAAACAACTGCAGGTCAAACTAACAAATGCAGGTCAAATAGTAGGAAGGTGCCAGTATAAACAGTAAGGGAAGCCAGCCTGGGATTCAGCCAACTTTAACTGAAACTGTACTCTTGCTTTTATTTGCAAAATGTTGGATATGAATGTAGCATGAATAACTGTTGACAGCAGCCATTTGCATGTCAATTAAAGTGAAGTATATTGTGATTCTTTACTTGCTGAGCGTGTAACTGAATCTGCTTAATTCCCTTTTCCAGACATGAGGGAGAGATACTGTTTAAAACAGCACAAGCTCAGCCAGCTGTGTTCAGAACAGTGAAACTGATGTCTGTGTACTGAAGTATGACTACCTTACGTCCTGTCTTTAGCAGTTTTTATTGTTAGGTTCTGAGAAGCCTTCACCTTGTTGCTCCATTTGGTACATAACCAGTCCAGCCCACAACAACTGACATAGCTGAATGGAATTCCTTGAAGGGATGTTTGTTCCCAGTCATGCCCTGGTTTACACGGTGTGGCTGGCACGCTGTTTAAGAATTGGCCAGCTGGCGTACGGCTGAAGATGGAGTAGGAATTGTCCACTTTTTAAATCATGCGGATTACTTGCACTTAATTGTGGCAAGCACTTTCATTACAAACATCTGTTCTCTGTAAAAAATGGAGGGTGAATCTCTTAAAATTCAATTTTCATAGGTCTTTTGATCATTTTGGGGTAACCAGCTGTATTGAAAGGCCTTTTTTCCCAGACTGTAATAGAAAAACTTTGTGGGTTCTGACATCTAGTTTTTGAGCTAGATGACACTGAATTTTGTTTGGACTGCTAACTGTTCAGCAACTCTTTAGTTATCCACATTCCTAGTAAACCTAGGTTTTACCTTACCAACTCCTTTTTTTTTTTTTTCTTTTTGTGGCATAGTTATTTTTTTTTTCTTGTTAAAGCGTGACCCTCCACAGAGTCATCCACATTGGTAAAGATCTTGAATGTGGCAAACTGTGGATGAGATTGAATAACTCAAGTCTGAAGTACTGAGCTTGGTCTTTGGCTTCCAACAGCTGAGATCTTCATCTCTAGTAGAAAACATCTAGCAAAACACAACTCCTTCAGATGGTTCCATCCACTTAGCTGTCTGGAAAAAAACAGGTATCTTATGCAACTATTCTTGAGAACAATTTTTTTAAAAAGCATATGGGTTATATTTATAGTTCAAAACAATAAGTTTGAAATAATACCTAGGCACAAAAATACACACATGTTTTTTTGTTTAGAGAAATGAATTCCATGGCTTAGTTTTCATGTAAAAATTGGTTGTACCTGGTAAAACAGAACCTGTGCATTTCAATTCAGTTCTTGCTGCCTCAAGGCTATTTCTGCCTCTGGGAAGGGAAATGTGTTTCCTCTTTTGCAACAGCTACGTCCTCTCCTTCCCCTCGGAACTGAGTGTTTTTCATGTGTTTGTGTTCCTAGGTTACGAATAATTAATACCAGGATCTGGGGTCACAGCAGCAAATAAAGTGTGTAGGTGATAGAGAAGAAGGACTGGGGATGTCTTCTCCTCCTTCCACTTCCCCACATTGCTTCTCTGCCAAGACAGTAGAGAAATGCCGTTTCTCTCATTTTTGGGGCTTTTTGGACAATTAGTATTAAGATGTAGGTTAATCCTCAGGTCACTTTGTTGCTGCTCTGTAAAGTGACCATAGAGTTAACAAAGACTTATAGAGAACTGCAGTTCTCTATAAGAAATGATTAGGTCAAGTCTAATGAAGTGGGTACCTAAAAAGTTGAAATTTTTAAGCTCTTTACAGTGCATATATACTCTCAATTCTGAGTAAGTGTTAGGAAGGGAAAAATGTCTGTATGATTGAAATTAAACCTGAATGCTATTTAGGTCATCAAAATACTAATTCTTTACACTAGTACTTTATGAATTAGCTCAAGATAACATGTTAGTTTCTGAGTATTCCTGTAGTACTGGGAATTACTTTGTCTCTTAATATCTGGAAAAATATGCTGTCCTAGGTAATGTTTTCTCATGCCACTGCCCATTTAAGCAACAGATGAATTCTGCCCTTATGTGACATAATTTATCTGATTGTTAGAATGCAGGAAAGGTGTACATAACAGATTATGTCAAGTTTTCAGAATTACATCTTTTTTTTTTCCTTAGTTTGTGCAGCTTCTACCTGAAGTTTGTAGGTGTGTGTAGACATGTTGCCCTTCATGCAGAATGCATTTATTTTTAACTGAGCAGTACTACAAGCTCAACTTACCCTAGTTTAGATCAGTGAACTTGCATTGTTGTTTATCTCCATCATTTGTATTTGTGAAATAGTCATGTCTGATATGTGATGCTTCAGTGGAGTGATTGGCACAGGCAGGGAGGCAGGTGTTGGTAAAAGCAACAAGATCACATCCATGTAATCTGTGAAGAAGGTATGTTAGAGGGAGAGTGAGCATACTTCTGCTGTGAAAGAGCAGTATTCAGGAACTATTTAAAAAGGGGTCTATACATGCACTATCATTTTTATTCTATGAAGGGAATTCCGACAAATTCGATGGCAGAAGAGGACAAAAGACTTTGGCTCAAGTGTTGCCTATGAGTAGATTTGAACAAATTTTCTGTAGTGTTAGAACTACTGATAATTACTCCTTGTGTAACAAAAGCTGTCAGTTTCATGACACTTGGCTTGTGTCATACCTAGTAATTTGTGCTGAACTGTAATGTTGTGTGCTTTTCAGATTCTTAATTTGGAGACACGAAAGACAGCGTCCATGGTGTGCTCCGGTAGCTAGCACTTTGCCTGGAAAGTGTGAATCTGATGCAGCAAAAAAAAAAAAAGGCATGATGAAAATGTTTACAAGAAATCAAAGAGGTTTTGCCTGGTATTGGTTTGGTTTTTGTGAGTTTGTTTATATGAGCTAGCATCAGTAAGTACTTCTGCTGTCTAGTATTTGCTAAATCCCAAAGGCTAAACTTTTAAGTAGCTTTTAAAATAAGTCGTGTTCTATGTCTTGAACTATTTTTATGGGGTCTTTTCTGTTATTTTACATATTTATCAATACTCAAGAAGGCTAAACTCTAGAAAAGTACAAAGTTTTACAGTTGGATGCTAAAAATTTCTGTTTTCTACTGTTTGCAGATTAAATTAAGGATCACATTAATAGCAGGAGTTCATATTGAATTTCTTCTCAAAATGACCTTTCAGTCTTGGAATTGAGGTTGTATTATAGAAAGCAACAATCTGTGTGTATTATTTCTTTGATTTTTTTCACATGTGCCTCTCCTCATTTGAGACTGACTTAATGATCCCAGTCACTCTAAGGGAGTGTATTTTTTGTTATTTTAGTTTTCATTCTAATTATTTATGGCTGAACATTTCATTAGTGTTATGTTTGTTTCAAGAGTATTGATTAAAAATTATATTGAATGGAGAGAAGCCTTGGAGAAGTTCTGTTCAAAACAATTTAATTACTATCTTCTACTGACAGCTGCTTTTCCTCTTGTTTACTCAGCTAATCCTTAAAATAATGGCTGTTTTATTAGGTACCTTTTAAGAACTAGATCAGCATAGCATGTGAAAAAAAAAGGCTTGTTCAGTCCAAAGTAGTTGTCTTCATAGTTTGTTCAACCAAGAGAAATTTTTAATCTTCTCAAATTTCTCACAATACTTGTTTTGATATTTTTTTTCAACCATGTCAACTCTGTTCTAGTTCTTAATAATAAAGAACTAGTTCTTAATAAAATGTAATTTTGGTGATTTTCTTCTTGGGGAATGTATTTGGTGGTGGTTTTTGTTCTTGTATTCACTTTTTTTCTGGAGATGTTAATCAGTTTACTTTAAACTGAGGTCTTTCAGTTACTTGCTGCTTGCTATGGTGGTAGCTCTGGGCTATTCTAGCAAATTTTTGGCTAAAGCTAGCCATGCTCCCATGTAGCTGAACGTCTGGGAATTTTGCTAATTTCTTTGCTGTTTATTCAGGAGACTTGCCAGACTCTTAGCAGTTTTCAGTTCAGTCAAGTCAACTAAGGTGACAGATGGTATCTTGCCCTTTCATATCCTTGAGTAATACTCTTAGAAGCTGGCATATTGCTGTAAAGTCTGGTAAGTTTTAAATGCCCAGTGATTTTAAGTTGTCAGTCCTGTGGACCTGCAGTTTAAAATTTTTAGCCACCAGTTTTCTTGAATAATTTTTAATGTAGTCCTGGCTAAGGTGAAAATGACTATTTACAAATAGCATAATGGAACATATTTTGTTAAAAATGTATTTTATTTTTTTTGTTAATATTATCTCCCCTTTGGTAAGAAAACCTTGTGACTGCTTACTTTACACAAACTGTCTGGAAAATAGTTCTGTTGGAAGGCTTCTGTTCTGGAGTTCCAGTCCGTAGTATGGGTGTTGTAGATCATTTCCTTCTCCTTTTTCTGTCCATATCTGTCACACTTCTTTTTTATGTATTCAATATTAAAAAGGAAAATGAGATTTGGTTCATACCCCCACATGCTATGGATTTGCTATTGCCTTTTCTGCTGGGTCTGGACAGCTTCAGTCAGAGGGAACAGGGTGCATCTCCTATGATTTTAGACAGCTGTTTATGAGCTTGTCAACTAAGTTTGCTTTGAACTCCCTTAAGTCTTGTGAGGTGAATCCCTATATGGAATTATAATTTGCATGTTAGTGCATGTTAGTGTCTTTCCCACTCGCTTGAATAATTTTAGACCTCTCAGTGAGGCCTCTTCCTCTTTATGTAAAATCCAGCCAGGGACTTCCAAAAAATTGGCTGTTCTTCCCACAGGCATAAAGCATGCCAGGCAGCATGGCTGTTGACATGGGTAGGTTTGCTAAGTCATTTTCACCTAGCCTTGATTTTTTTTTTTTAAATTTTTCTTTTCGGGGGGCGGGGGGGAAGGATGGTATGGGCTGAATTACAGAAGAAAAAAGAGGACAAGCATAATTAAATAATTGTAAAGAAATTTGGAAAAAGTTGGACTAGAAGCATCTCAAAGTGTATGTGCTTGCTAAATATATAACTGACTTCATAGTCCCATTCTTTGCAACCTCTTAATATGTGGGCTTTCCAGGGAGAGGAGTTACTGTTAAGTTCATGATTCCTCAATTTTTTTTCTTAAAACTGTGCTCTCTTCATCCCCTACAAAATATAGCTGTAATGAGGCAGGTAAATGTGGTATAGCAACAGTAACAGTATTTCGTTCTGGCTGGTATTATTTCACCATTATCTTACGTGGTCTCACTTGTCTGTTGAATCAATGTGCAGCCTTATTCGTGTTTACATGTATGTTGATATATTTGACATAAGGCTTTTTTTTTTCCCCCTTGCCCAAGTTAGTATGAACTCCGAATTATGGGTGGTGATCCTAGATCACCACTGTTGTATTTAGTTTTCTGAAGTTAAGTTGTTCTTAGTGGAGAGAATCTGGATGGTTAATAGCTTGCAAACTATTATTTTAAAATCCAGATTTATGATATCGTTACTGAGCATTGACCAAATTTACCCATGTCACTTTGAAAAGAGTGAGTGTTTAAACACTTAAGTTTGCTAGTTGTTTTGTCAAGTTAAGACAATAGCTTACAAAGAGTCACAGGTTATAGTCAAAAAGTTGCTCAAAGTTAAGTGACTTACAATGAATGTGGAAGAAAGGATAGCTCACTTTTGCTGCTAGGATTTCTGTAATAAGGCAAGCAGTTGCTCCTACTTTCTTCCAGTGTATTAGAACAAAAGTACAATCACTGATAAATGTCCTGTAGTAGTTTAAGAGTCTTGCATGCTGTTTTTCATGAAACTTTATAGGTGAATTGTAGTTTGCTGCAAATGATTTCTGCTAAAGACCACAGCAACTCTGGTCAGTTTTTCTGCCTTAATAACATTGTCTGTTTATATCTCTTGTCTGACTTCCTTGCATTTGCAAAACATGAGCATCTCTAAGTTGTATAGCTTAGTTCTTTTCAGACCTGATCACATCTTAAAAATGATGCATAAAAAAGATGTGATAGTACAATAGTTAACCAGAAAAAAAAGATGTAATTCAAGAAGTTGTTGTGAAACAACTTGATTTTGTGAGATCTTGTTCTGATTTTTTTTTTTTTTCCCTCAAATTTGTGGAAAAGTCTGAATCAGTTTTTCTTATGCCATCTAGTGGCAGTTTTATTTATGTTCATGGACTTTAATTTACCAGATTGATGTGTTCTCTGGAAAAGGCACAACAAAAATCTGTGGATTGCAGCATTAGCCAGCTTGTGTACTGAGAAACATTATTGTTAAATGTTAATATATTTCTTTTTCTGAGTAGAATATCTGAAAAAAGCTCCGTTTCCCTTCATGTAGATTTAACTGCAGTTTGCATTTCCTGAAGATTTGTGCTGAGTGCGTGTTGTTGTTACAACAGGGACATACTGGAGCAGGACGTTTGGGACTTGCTGCAGGATGGACCTGGATCAGACCAGGGGAGTGAATGAAGGATTGTTAACCTCGATCTCTGTTAAGTCTCTCCAGGCATGCAAATAAAGGAAATTGTATTCCTGTGCTAACACTGCTGAAGTGTAGAGGTCAGAAATACAGCTGATTTAGTTGCACACAACTTCAGGCTTCAAGGAGCTTGCCTGCAGCCTGTCTTCAGTGCTAAGTAAAACTATTTAGCTTGAAATAACTAATCTGCTGTAGACTGAAATGAACAAGCACCTCTGGAAATTGATTATAGCATTTCAGGTTTATCAGCTGGGTGTTGCACTGTTGGGATGAACTGTTGAAGATGGGAACTTTACTAGGCTTTAACCAAATGTGCAGAATGTGTCTGTGTTTTTGGGCTGCTTCTGTGTTCTGAAGAATGGATAAACTTCATCAATTACGTGATTAATTTTTTTTAATTGACAGAACTTACATGCATACCTATGCTTATGTGTATATTATATACAGCTTGAAGTCTTCAAGATGCTTTATATTTTATGTAACGCTTCACTCTTAATTTTGTTTCTTTTCTTGATTAGGCTTAATTTACAAGTAAATTTTAACAGGCTATTAGAGAAAAGTTAATGTTCTGAGTACTGATGAAACCTACATCTTGGTAGGAGTATGATGAATCCGAGAACTTGATCTGGGAGAAGCTGTTCTTCTGTACTTCAATTGCAGTCTTTTCCCTTGTGGTTTAGGATGAGATGACTTTTTTTTTTTTCCTGTATTACAGAGAATTGAATGGCACGGAATACAGTAGAAAATAACTATGCTTCTCTTTTTGTGCCTTCAGCTTTCTTATATATAGAGGGAATCTGTGATACTCTGTAGAGCCAGCTACAAACTTGAGTGAGACAGTTAAGGAAATGAGAACAAGGTGTCAAATCGAATGCATTCTAGTACTTCTTTTGCATACAGTGGGAATAGGAAGACACACAAAACTTCAGAAAAAGTATGTGCTTTTTTTTTGTTAGCATAGCAGTAGTCACCTGCAGCAATGTTTTTAGCTGTCTTGAGGAACCTGTTGAGAGGCTGTCATCATTTCCTATGCTTTGATATGGGCAAAAATGTCAGGGTTGTACTTCACCTTCTAAATACTATTCTAAATAATAAGATATGCATTTGGTCAGCGTGAATAGCAGGAAACAAAATTCACTAGGAGCCAGAGGAGATCCTTATCTAGACAGATTTTGATTTCTCTGTGGAAAGGGATGATGTGGCTGACCTAGTGGGCACCAATGTCAGTGTGAGTGAACAGTGTGCTGCAGCAGCAAAGGAAGACATCAGGGTGCTGGGTAGCATCATCAAAGGCATTACCAGCTGAAATAAAGAAGTTAAAAATCCCTTGACTCTTGCTTCTCAGGTTTGTTCTCATAGGGAAACTGGAGGTGTGCTCAGAAGGCTGTCAGTGTGTTTTGTTTGTTTATTTATTTTGCTGAATTTCTCCTCTCGTCTCTAGAAGTGGCTCAAGGAGGCAAACAGTCTTCACAGAAGCACTTTCTTATAAGACTGATCACTTCTTTCAGTGTCTGGGGTGAGATATGGGTGACAGGGTTTTTGTCCAAGGTATTTGTTCCTCTTGGTTTTTATTCATCTTTGCAAAACTCAGTTCATCTCTCGTTAGATAAGGCTTAATTTTATTGCTGCCTTCTAAGTCGATACTGTATTCACAGTAGGTCTTGTTCTGCCTACTACAGTATTGTTGGCTGGTAAATTTAGGTTGAAAGAGAGCATTTGGGCAGTCTGGTAACATTTCTTTAAATGCTTTCATGTTGCTTCTTGGCAGTGGCAGCTCCAGGCAATAAAGAACATGCAATTGCAGTAGTTTAGAATTTATATAGTACCATATTCCGTCTGTAAAGAGTGATAGAAGTCCTGTCTTTTTGCAACAGTTTGTTTTTTCTTCTGAACAGATATATTTCCTTTACTTGAAAATGCAAGTAAAGTAACATTTTTCTGGAAGGTGGGTCACGGTCATGTAGTGTATTGCTGAATTTGTGTGCTGGCAGAGAAACAGGATCTATTGATCATTACAATGCTTTTTCTTTTTTTATCAGCTGCATTCTGTGGTTTTTGCTAAAAAGTTTGCTAAAAAATGTAAAATTCATAAAACATCAGTCTGTCTACTGTTGACTTTAATCTCATGTTATGACATGCTCCAACAATGCTCCAAATGTGTGCATTGTCTTAACTGAGTGGAAAGCCTTGAGGTAAGCTGCAGTTGGTGTTTTAGCAAGGCACTTAGGCTGTTTCTTTTGTTAGTGTTGGTTTTGGTTTGAAACCTTTTTTTTGGAAGGTTTGATGTAAGTGTAGTGCTTCTGTCACTGGTGGTTTACATACACTGAGAATGTTCTGTGAGACTGGAATTATCTTACCCCTTTGCACATCAAGTCAGTGTTATTCCTGGGATATGTTAGAAACTGGAACAATCTGTTCCATCGTGCTTCAAGTTCTTCCAATGCAAAGAGTTTCTGTTTGAGGTGTGACTGGGTAAGGTGGTCTTTGGCTTGGAAAAGAGGTTTATATATATATATATAACAAAGGTTTTAAAAATCATAAGCATCCAGTAAAGAGAATTGATTCTTCACTATCTTTCGATTCAAAAGCTAGGAACTGTTAAACAAATGTAGGTTCAAAACGGGTGGCAGGCCTGTAAAATTCCTTTCAAAGGTTATGACTTCATGAATCAAAGGAAGTCTGCATGGGATCGAGGGGAGGCTGGACCAGTACTTGGAAGAGAGATCTGCTGCAGATGGGCAGACCTCACCAAGGCCTGGAATTCCCCGAATTGCTGCCAAAGGCTGCAGAGAAGGATGTAGGAAGCAGGGAGGGCTCTTTGTCCTGTTGTCTCTACTACTCACTTCAGACCAATTTTGGAAACTGGACGTGGAAATAAATGACCCTTGAGCTGAACCATTTTGACCACTTTTATGTTTTTGCATCTGTTACTTTAATTTGAAATTTGAATTTAAGCGGAAAGAGAGATCCTCTGGAGCAATCTGTTCACATAGCTGCTACTAAGGTATGAGCTGGCTATCTGTGCACACTATCTATAACGCATCCTGAACCTAATATATACTCTGCCCAACCTGCATATCAGCTATATACTTAGAACACTGTGTATTTTTACTTTTTTTTTTTTAGTGTGTAAGTATATTGGTCAGCTAGTGCATCCAGGATACATCAGATGTGTGCACAAACTCCTAAGATGTAAGTCTGTATTGCCTTCTCAGATTTACATGTTTGTGAGTCTGAAAGGGGGGAGGTCTTTGGTTGGTAACTGCAGCCTGATGTAGGAAGCCCATAGAAAATGTGTCTGTTTGGGTAATGATTTGTACTGAAAACATAATATAAAATCAGTAGACTGAATAGTCTGATTATTAGTGTATGTTGAAAAACTAAGTGCTGTCTGGTAATGGTAACTTCCTGCTGTTTTACAAAAAGAGTTCAAAACACATGCATATTTGACTGAAACAGTTTTTTTTATTTTTGCAGGAAAATTTTGAAGATGCCTTTGAAAACATCCCTGTGTAAGTAGAAATTTTGAAGTGTGTATGTGTTTGTTAGAAGTATTTTTACATCAATGAAATATTGTGTGCACACCATTCCAGGGAAGCATCATTTTATATGCACTGACTACATTAACATTTTCCAGTACAGTTGAGGTCCCCAAGAGTTGGGGAATGGAAGTGTAATTAGGTTGACATGTGATGAAGCATTTGTCAACAAATCTTAAAACTGTAAAGAATTAAAAATAGCAAATTTAGTAACGTGTAGTTATATACTGGCTTTAGACATTTCTGCATGGTGAAGAAACGAAAGCTCAGCATTAATGGAAAAAGTCAGATCACACTTTATGCAAGACCATCTAAGCAAAGTTTTAAAATTGAAATTGCTGTATCTCATAATGTACTGCTGCACAGATGCTTTTCCCTAGAGAAGTGAGATGCAATCACTTCTCTGGCATTAGGCTTCATGCTGAAGTAACACCTTACTTAAACTGTGGTGGAAACAGATGATGCTACTCATAAGTGGTTTTAGCTTTTCTGTAGGATTTTACTGTATTTTTGTACCATGAAGCATGTGAGAGAGAGAATTCTAGTGATATCCTCCGATTGCTAAAACTCTTCTCAACCAGGAGCAGTAGCTGAACTCAACTACCAAAATTTCCATGGCGTTGGCAAATTATACTTTATAGATTTGCCAGGCCCTCTATTTGTATCTCGTCTGGAATAGTAAGGTCTCCTCTCTCTATAAAACTATAGTTGAAAAATTAAAAATACGGCTTCCTGGGACTCCGATGGAAGGAAATAAGAATCTAATATATTTGTGTTGAGAACCTTTCATATTAAGGATTACTTTTTCTTCCTTTGACTCCCTAGCAGTTGTTGTATGATCAGATAACTTCTCTCCCTGGCCCTTGCTTCCCTCAAGAGAGGAGAGAAAGTGATTATGTACTATTTACTTTATGAAAATATTTATCCAACACTCATTCCTTCTATGAAAAGGTTTTATTATTGTTTGTACTGATACCTGAGTTGGGCATGGGTGTTTATGATTGTCATGCAGAACTTTGATTGGGTCTTATTGAGTTTCTCTCCTGTACTTATAGCTGTCATACAGAGATGCTTTTTATAG
>BJBW01011434.1:20891-64572 GCA_004320125.1 Scolopax mira
TACTTAATGTCTGTAGTTGAACAGTTGTTGCTGAGGTTGCTGTCCTTGACCGCTGGCCAAAATTACTATGTCTGTGCTGTTATATTGTTGAGTGATTATGGTATATGTGTATTCTAAAACTAAACTTTTTACATTTGTTCAGATTTCACAGCCTTTAGTTCAGCCTTTCACAATAATGTAGGACCACCCACAGTTCTTGTTCAGGTGGTCTTGCACAAACCTAAGAGAAAGCACAGTGTGAGTAACTCCATTCCCTGAGCTAGTACTCATTTTTTCTAAAATATAATGTGATTATAATGAATCTGATTATTTCTGTTTTTCATGTAGAAAATAAATGCACAAATTCATTTCCCTGTCTCAAGTTCTTATTTCAGTTTGTGGAATAGCTACATCAAAAAAACCCCAACTTGATTACATAAGATCCACGAGAACAGTGTTTAAAAAGTCTCTGAAAATACCCTGTAGGATTGGAGCTGATGACTGCATATGTTAAAATAGGCTGCACTAAATGTAGTGAAACTTGTATAGATAGAAAAGGCAGTATCTGTAACCCGTTAGAAGCCTAGCGCATTGACTCGCTGTAAGAAGTGCAGCGTGCACTAAATGCTCTTCATGGATAAATGCTCTGTTTATTTGGTTAGTTGAGTAACGTAAATATAAGACAGCAGATTTAACCCTGAAATAATTTAGGGATTAATCTGTGTCTTCAGTAGCAGGCCACCAAACAGTATCTCACTTTTTGTAGTTGTCAGGAAAGTATGATATCTACTAAAAATGCAGCTTTCTTTAATGTTATTTTGAATGTTCAGACTCATAAATGACTCCACACATTCTTCTCAGGCATGCTTGGCAGTAACTCCCCCAAGCAGTTGGCCACTTAAGTCATACTTACTGCAAAAGTGAGATGCTTTAGTATTACTTGATGCAAATGAAAAAAGTATTAAACCTCAGCCTCTCAAACCCAGCAGGATGCGTAAAAGAAAGGACAAATATTCTTTTGAATACTCATAACTCGTTTGAGTTTCTCAGCATCAGACTCTGAATGCTTTCATGTTTTGAGTATACATCTTAGTACTATATTTTTTAGACTAACTTAAAGTATGAATAAAGACATTCAAGGGAAAATATTTCTAGTTTTCTGTGCTTTTCTCTGAAGTCTCCAGCTTTACTCCAACTCTTACAATATGTGATTTTTAGAAATTGCTATGAAATTTTCTAGGGTTTTTTGTTGTAATTTTTTTTTCTTCCTTGGAAAAAAAACTTGGAGCTCCAGTGGTGGTCTTGATCTATGTCTTGTACAATTTGAATAACCTGATTGCAGTAAACTGGCAGAATATTAGTAATAGAAGGCTGAACAGCACCATTCTTCTACACTAGTATGGTTTTCTCACTTTAATGTCTCAGAAATTTTTATTCCTCTGTTGTAGTATGAATGCAAAATGGCATTTGGAGTGTACCTGTATCATAGGGCTATAAAAACTTGGGGTGGTGGTGGTGTGTGTCTTTATTATTTTCAAATAGTGTTACTGACCTTGAGTAGCTTTCATCGGGTACCAGCTGGGAGGTGTTGCAGGCTTTGGTTACTCAACTTAAGAAAAGGTCTGTAGATACTTAACCACCCTGGAAAGCAGAGGAAAAAGAAATCTAAGTGAGATCGCTTTGCAGGATTCTCAAAAGCGTTAATGACCGACAGTGTTGTCGTCTTATTATAATTAAATACTTTGATTATCAGTGGCTACAGTAAGTTTTGAATATTTCTGTTGTTTCTTCTGGATTCCCTGTGTGCACTTTAGCTGTTGGCAGAATGTGCCATGAGCACTGAACTAATTGAGCTTCATTTCACAGAGATTATTGTTTTACGAACTCATACCCTACCAGATGACTCAAGCTTTCCCTGCACATGTCCCCACAACCTACTTACCTCTCCTTTCCCCTGGCTGCAGCTGTGTCCTCCTTACTCCTGGATGGTCAACAGATAGTTTGATTTTTCAGCAAGCCAACAAAACAGAAGATTAAGTATTGTACTGTAGACTTTGCCTCAGTAGGTATCCGTTCAGTATCCAGTGTCCAGGTATTGATTTTTTTAATTATCTCCCGAGTCCATTGCTTCTCTGTCAAATTTATCTGATTGAAACTGGACAATAGGTTAAAATATTAAGAGTATGGGGACACGTTGGCATAATTGTCTTTGAAAATTAAGTTCATAGGGAGACCTTTCAGTTTGTCAGTATTTGAGCAATAAGAGTAGAATATTCTCAGCTGGAATACTTGCTGATGATGACTTGCTCTGTGTTTAGACGCTTCAGAGCAGATACTCTGGAGTTAGGGGAATTGCATAGAAATGTGTGTATTCTTTTGTATCTAGACAGGATTCTGCACTTGACTCTCTCCTTTACTCAAATTCTTCAGAAGGTACAGCTATTTAAAAAAAAGTTCCTAAGGAACTGAAAAAAACCTTGGGATTTCTTGTGGAAGTCTTCAGCCTTATCTTCCTTTAAGGTCTTTGGTTGTAGCTTTCAAACTATGTTGGTAGTTTGCCTGAGGGGAAATCTTTCCCCAGCCTAGTGCCACACTGATTGTTCTTACCTTTCCCTGTCTAAAATGAATGGTAGTTATTTTTCTATTAATGATACAATAGTAGAAATTTGGAAACACTACTACATTGAAGCAATAAATTACCATAGATTCAACCTTTTGAGAAGCTGTATCCATTTTTTTGATTTTGCTGTTGATAACCGTTGTCTTAAAATATTCCTATGTATCGGTGTTTCAATCTCTCTTATTTTGGATAAGAAAGTGGCATTGTTAAAGCTCCATGATAATATGCCTGGCATTCATTTGAGTTGCTTATTATAGCTTGTTTTACCCAATTTAATTTAATTTAAAAGGATTTTTTTAATAGAGACTTCTGTCTACAAAGACTGATGTTTACTTACGAGATCAGGACTGGTTCAAATTCTGTTGGATCAACTTGTTGGTTCAAGAATTCGGAAAGAATGTGTTGGAACCATGTCTTCATAGTATTTCATATACCACTCTGTAATTCTTCATGTGAAATATATATAGAATAGCAGTGCTATGTGTATTACTCCAGTAAGTGCTAGCAAATTGTTTTGCTAATCTAACTTGACTTTAACTAGCTTAATTCCCTAAATATTATTGCTTAACTCTAGATACCAGGTTGTGCAGGTTAGATCTTAAATGGGCAATGCGTTACCTCAATAATATCCTTCCCTAAATCTCTAGTGCTGGCTTTTGTATCCGAGGAGAGGTCCAACAGGAAATCATACTTCGCTCCAATGTTCTAAATGGATTAGATTCTTTATCTAGACTCTTTTGTGATTTTTCTGTTCATGGTGTTCACTATGGGTATACACAGCCAGTCCCAAACTGGCTTTGTGTGTGTGTGTATATATATATATGTATGTATGTATTTGTTTTATAATGAGCCCAAAATACGACTTTGTAGAAATGTGGAAGGACCATTAAATGGAGTTCCACCTGTAAATGCCATTCCATACCCTGTCTTTGGCTTTGGCACCAGTGAGTATTACAGTAGGTTAGCTGCCATTTTGCTTAAAGCAAGCAGTAGCAATGCACCCAATGTCTCCTCTGCCCAAGAGAATTACTAAGGTTTCAAAGTGCTGGCTTGGCAGTAACTTTTGATATAGCACCTTCAGCCTTACAAAGAGGGTAGGTGGTATGTACGCAAAAGTAAATTTCCTGTTACATGGTTGTGTTAATGCAGAACTGGTCTCAAATCTTAATATTTTGTTGTAAAAGCAACCCAGTAACTGAAGACAAATGGTTTTTCTGTTTTGGAAATTCAATTCTCTGCCAAGAAGTTTTGTGATGGTAAGCTACTTTTTAACACAAAAAATATTTCCCTATGTTTTCACTGGAGAATGGAATTTTTAAGTTTTGAGGATACCTTGTGAAATAGATATGCTAACGCTGTTATGTGCCAAGCATCTACAGGTTCGAAAATGTACATGGATGGAACAGATTTGTGTGTTTTCTTCTTTCATTTAATTCTTGCTAAAAATATTTTGTCAGTACCTGAATTGTATTGTGGAAAAAACTATGAAAATTTAATTTCAGTTTTATTGAACAAGATAATTCTCAACTTCTGTGACTTCCCCCCCTATATTTCTGCTACCTTATTTTTTCTCCCAAATTATTTAGAAATTCTTTTTATGGAATCTTGAGATCCATGCTTTCTGTTGCCAGAGTATAATTTTTGTAAAATTACCTCTTCTGTGGTTTACAGGATAAAGAGGTCTGAATTCTCAACAATTTTTAGCCATCATTATATTATGCCTAGCACATGCTGACCTTGTCATTGGTATTTTGATTTTTGTATGTGTGTTATCCTCTGAAATTGTCAATTTGTTCAGAACTTGTATGAAATTTTAATTGTATTTGGATTCCCTTCCATCTCATTTCATACACTGTTCCTTAAAATGTTACCTGTGTAGGACAGGAATAAGTTACCATCGAGTTGTTGTGCTTTCCTATCTTTAGGGGGTTGGCATGCAATCTTTTTTTTTTTTGAGGTAAAGGCCAGATGCTGTTTTTAATTACCACTCCATTGTCAGAGGCTTATGGAAATTAATAACAACATTTAGAGTAACTGCATTATGGTAGCATGCCTAGGTATGTTTTTAGAAGTTGTCATTAGGAAGAAACACAATATTCTGCTTGACTGCTGCAAATAGTTCATGAGGAAGACTTCATGTTGTGCTATTTGTATAGAAATTTCTGTACAAATAGAAATTGTATTTGTATAGGACAACGGACCTTGAGTTGTGGCATCAATGGATAGTGAGATTTCATTTAAGTACATTTTAAAAAGTGAAATTGTGAAAAGGTGTAAGGTGGAATTCTTTAGAAAAGCAAGATGTATGATTTTTTTGATGACTAGTGGAATTACTAGGATTTTATTATCTCTATCAATTTCAGCAGAAAGAGGCATATTTCATTGATATATTATTATTCCTCTTTTGCATTTCCTTTTCCTAATCAAAGCTGGATACTGTTAATCCTTGATCCTACCAAAGCAGCTCTGTGTGGTATTACTGGGGTGATAGATTAAGGGCCAGAAGTGTTTAAGGAAGTTAGAGCAGGTTATCCTTATAATCTCAGAAGTGTAGTTAAGATTTCAGTTATACCTGTACATGTGTGTGTTTTGTCAGTGAGTAAAGTTGAACAGCTGAAGAAATGGCCCTAAATTCAAGTTCAAATTCAGGGAAACAAAAACTTTTAAGAACAATGCTTGTCTCATTAAGTTTGAACACAAGGTCTGACATTGTCTTAAAGTGGTGAGAAATAGCTCTGACAATTTAAGTGATCAAAGTTTTCATATGATTGATCCTCAAGATCAAGGGGAAAAAAAGTCCAGTAGAGGCGAGATTTTTCTTTTTTTTTTTTTAATCTAGTATGTAATAATTTCATAGCTACTTGAATATGACAGAGTAGCTCCTGCATATTGTCAGTCTCAAGATTTGGAGCAGCAGCAGTAAGACACCGACTTAATCTTGTTAATCCTTCTCTACCCCAAAACAGGTCTTGGATTATAAATTGTTTAAGTTTGAGGGGGTTTGAGTGGGCAATAATTGTCATTTCTCACTCTTCCATATTTATTGTAACTGCACCTTTTGCCTCTGGCGTGAGATTTCTCTGTGTGTTTGTATTTGAGTAGAAGTCTTCAGGCCACACTATGCTTATTTTTATATTGGGTATTTTCTGTTGACTTTGAAATGTGCCATTCCACCTCTGTCCATAGCTTCTTAGAAAGCAAGGGGGTTGGAGGTGGGAAACCTGAGGGGGGGGGGACTGGAAGAAAAACAACCACCATCCAACACAACCAACCAACCACCCCCCCAACAGAACATCTCAGGGGCTTTCTACACAGAACTGCCTGAAACGCTGCATCTCCTCCACATCCTGCTACGCTCTTACAAGCCTTCACCGAAAGGCTGGCACACGGAAGGATACCACAGCCTGTTTGCCTGTGACCCAGTGCTTGCCAAAATAAGCTGGTCCTAGTCGAGCCTAAATATTTGTGTTGCTGCTTGTGACTTGCTCTTCCATGAAAAATAGATCAACACCGTGACAGTAAACCCACATAGTATTTTTTGAGTGGCCGTTTCCTGAAATTTTATTAATTGTCATGTTGGAATCTTGATGTTGTGCTGGAAGGCACTACTGATCAAATCTATGTTTTCTTTCATGAAATTTCTTTCAGGCAATTAATGTTTATCCTGTGCTTTAATAACTTGTAGGCTAGAATTTCTTCAGATACTGAGAAGGAGGATTGTTTTTAGGGAAAAGGGTTTGGAAACCAGATTTGCCACATTCTTAATTTTAAACTATCAAACACACACACACAAAAAATCTCTGGTCTGTGGTCTTTAACAATGTTGTGTTTGGGTTGTTTTTTGGTTTGTTGCATTTTTGGGAAACAATCTGAGTGTAAAGTGGCTTTGAATGTGTTTTAATGGGTTTTTCTTTAAGACAGTCCAGGGAAAATCTTTTGAGTATGTGTTGATACTTGCAGACAGAAAGCTTACTTTTGTCAATTTTGTGGAAACGTACTGCTCACTCTTAGCTTTTACTGGGAAGTACTTTCTGAGGCCTCAGGTGTGGACTGGCTTCAAGTTAGCTTAGTTAAAGACAGCACATTATATGTTTTGTGTGTGAACTGAGCTGATTTTTATGTTTCTGCTCAACCTTGATTAAAAACTGATTTATATTTCATGTGTAATCGGGATGAGAGAAATCTCTCTGCCCCAAATAAAGGTAATATAATAAGTGACAATATACATAAGCATTGCTTCTAAGTCATGTGGTGAAGAGCTTGGATATCTCTGAATTTCTTGGTTTTTAATGCTGTCAGGCAAAATTTCAGGGTAAAGTGGGAACATCCTGATTTTTTTTTTTTTTTTTTTTTTTAAAGGTGCTGTTGTCCGTATGTTACAGCTGTCCACCTCATCTGTCCTGCAAAGCCTGTCTTACCTGATCTATAGCCTTGGTTTCCTTGGGTATTTTAAGAAATACTGTGCAACTCTTTCCTAGTGTGTTGTATTCTTACTTGTATTTTTGGAAGTAAATTTTTTAAGAAGATTGATTAGAAGTATTACTGCTTAGATTACTTAGCCCCCATCTGAAATAGGTAAAATAAAATCTATAATTTCCTACATTGTGTTTTAAAGGCTTTCTTTGAGGTTTTTTTTATAATAAATCTCAGTTCATGACAGCAAACATAGCTAGGAATAGGTGCTATTAGCCTGGGGGGGTGCAGCTCTAAGGAATACTTATCAAAGGTAATGATGGGGGACATAGTTTAATTTTCTGCTGCTTAGCTCCCAAGTGCTGAGCTTTCCTGTATCTCATCTGGAAAGATTAGACCAAGGGGATAAAACTATTTCTGTTGCAGCTGTTTTGCTTTTGACTCCCACTTTCTCCTATTGCTGCTGGCATTCATGAAGATAACTGTTTATTAGCTGCCTCTCTGTGCTGTTGGTTTATTTTTGGTTATGAGACAAAAACTTGTATTTCTGGGGGAAAAATTTCAAGGGGTTAATAAACAAAACAATATTTATGTTTATTTGTTTGACTACTGCCAAATAATGAAAATCAAACATAAGCTAGTTAGCTTTCTTCATTGCTGCTTGCTACCAACTCTTATATGTTTGATCTATTTTTACTGCAGCTGCATTAGTACACTTTTCTGCCTGACTTTAATTGTAGCATCTTTTTTTTTTTTAAATTGTTTTTTATTCAGGAGGTAACTCCCTGAGGTGCTTCCCTTTTTGCCTTTAAATATAAATCACTTTACGTTCTTCATGTCTCCATTTTCTCCTTGCAGTTAGGAGTGATGGATTAGAATTAGGCTGCAGCACAGATTGGGAAAATCTCCCAGCATCCTCTTCCCGCAGAGGCATCAGCTCCCAGCATTGACTGTAGCTGCTGCCACTCTAACTGACATTTCTTTTGAATTCGGCTATGGAGAGTGCCTGTGATGCCAGCTGCTGGCTTGTGAACTTTTACCCTTCTATTCTTTTTGCTTGATAACTCGTTAATGAAACCGCATGGATGTTGAGAAATAAAACAGAATCAGTTTTCTCTTTATGCTTTTCTTCTGTGGGTTTTTTTTTTTTGGTGTGTGTGTGTCCGTGCGGTGGAAAAAGAGCAGAGTAAAAGAAGCAGCACTTATTTTTGCATAAGGATTACATTTACCTACCTGAAGTTAGCTGAATTAATCCTGTAAGTATATTATTGTTGCCTACTAGTCCTTGAATCTTGAATGTGATGGTCAGGTTTATGGGGTTTTGTCTGTGAAAATTTACTTTGGCAGGTATATTGAACACTTAGATCTAAAAAAATTTTTGTAGTTTATTTCTTTGAAGAGGAGGGAAAGATGATATATTTACAATGGGTTTATGAAAGAATTCTTTCCCTCTGCACTTTGCAGTGATGAACAATGCTTTTAGAGAGCAGGAGCTTCTCTGCTGATGTCACTGCTTAATCAGCTCGGATGCAGTAGGCTGTAGAACACCGCAAGGTGTGTATTTTGGGATGCCATTCTTTCAATCTGGTAGTTTAAGGACAGTATCAGACTTGTAGTTATTTTCTTCATCAGTAGAGTATGTCTTCTGCTTTTGGTAGCTGTGCTGATTTAACCGTTTGAAGTTATATAATTTTTGAGTTAAATGATTTATTAAATGGGATGCAGTTCTGTGCTTTCTAAGTAACTAAATGTTAAGTATAATACAGTGTGTTCTTAGAGATTTTTAGTAATTTAATGTCTCCAACACTAGCTATAAGTTCACTGTGTACTAAATTCCAGTAATTTGGTTGGAAGTTTAGGGAGAGTGTCTTACTTAAGATCACACTGTCCTAATTGTTTGGATCTCAGCCAATATTTGCATGACGCAGTGTTAGTCCCACAAACATCTGGCCTGATCTGCTGTCCTACTTGCTGCATGATTTATTTCTTTTTTTTTTTTTTCCTGTTGTAAGATAAGTAGAGTTTTTATTCGGTTGGTGTAAAACTGTCGGTAAGCTGTCTTTATTACTTACATACGCTAGCTCTTTCAGGAGGATATTTCTCAACCTATTTTCTCATCAGTATGTCTTATTTAGACCTACTTTATAAGGGAAATAAGGAACAGATTTTTTTTTTTTTTAGTGAACCTCTCTTTGCTTAAATCTATATATTGTGTATTGAGTTTTGGCAGTATCGTGCTCTGGCGTATTCGGGTACTCATTTTTCTACACAGTATTGCTTGTGTTGATCTCAGATGGATTATTTGATACAAACTGTTAGTCTTATAAGGACTATTCAAACAGCAAATTCTCAGTTTACTTGCAAAGATCTTGTGTGAAAACATACATCTAAAATACTGTTGAATCACTGAGATCTATTAATAAATCTGGTAACAACTTTTTATAGTGCTGTGCATTTCCATTCGTGTCCAGCAGAAAAGTGTAAGGCAGATTATTTTCCTACCTGCAAATCTACATTGACACTGCTTTGCTTGTTCTCTCCCCTCTGTCAAACTGTGGTCCCTTCTACTTACCTGTGATGTGATTGTTTTGCTGACTGTTTTTAGGATTTCAGATACCGTGCAGTGCTGTATCAAATTCATGCTGGGGTGGGTTGGTACACTTGGATAGGATTATTTCACAATCACTTCAGTGATCAACTGTATATACCTATTCAGGAGGGTAGATAAGTAACTCAGGTAGTTGCCATGTGTCCTGCTCCCACAATGTATTGATTCATTGAAGCTGATTCATTATGGAAAATTTGTCTTGCTTACTGTGCATGTGCAGTGCAATTTGCTGTGGAACTTAAAGAGCTTAATGTCAGATGAAGCAGCTGATGTTTCGTTTTCCCCTCAGGCTGTAAAAACACCTGGCTTGCAATAAATTGATTATTGACTCAACGATTCTGATTAAGTGTTGATGTAAAACTGAAATGTTTGTGAATGCTCATTTTTTTGTTTTGCTTTTTAAAAAAAGTGTTTAGAAACAATGTCCTGTCTTCTTGTGGTTTTCTTAGAGGGGTAAACTATGATGTTGGCAATGGCAAATGCTTGTCAGCCAGGACGATAAGTTTAGTCTTGGCACAGTTTCCTGTGGCACCTGGGACTAAAGCATATGATCAGCTTTGCCTTGGTTTTCTTCCTTTGTGCTCATTCAGTTCTGCTTTAGTTGTATCTATAGAGTAGTAATAATATGTGAGATACAGCAATCAATTTCTTGTGGTGTTCGGATACTGTGTTGATAATAGATATATTGGTAAGCAAATTCCACGTTTTCAGGAAAGATGACCATCAGGAAACTTCCTTTATCTCATCACCTCTCTTGCCCCCTCAGTCATGGACATAAAGTAAATATTTGTAAATGAAATGTGTTGATCACTTTCTTGTATTTGGTTACCAGATTCTCATAAAGCAGCACTGCAGGTGCTGGTCTGCTTTCTCAGTAGAAAAAAGGCAATCCTGTGTGTGCCCCCAAAATTTGAGATTGCAAATAAGATTCATATGCAGAATGTAGAGCAAAGAAATGTTGTTGGTCTCATGAGAGGTGGTGAACCAACATTTAAAGTTTAAGGTGAGATGAGACTTTGAAGAGTTTTAGTTTGTATGTAAAGTTTTTGGTGTGTTTGAGTTTTTTTTTTTTAATGCTTTTAATTCATAAGACAGTTATCACAAATATTTCCACTGCTGTGACCAGTAATAATTCCTGAAACAAAATTGCTGATTCTGTAGCAAGTATGTATCTGTGAAGTTTAGAAAAGCTAAACTTAAAACTTGCTTTTCTAAAATGGAAGAGGAGCAAACACCCCTCCTGAAATGCCAGCAGCCCCACCGCTTCCCGGCTTCTGATCTGTGAGAAACAGCCGTACCTGCCTTCCCTCCTGCCTTCTCACTAGATTATCTCTACCTGGTGAGGTAGAGGTAAATTGCTTAATTAAAATGATCTCCGTGAAATTCCAATAGTCTATGAAAAGCTGTCAGTTTCAACTTTTTTTTTAAGTAATTATAAGATATGAATAAAAAGGTAAAGTTATTCTCATCTAATAATTGTTGATTTTTCATCAGGGGCATCTGCCTCTCTTTTTTTGTGTGTGTGTGTCTTACTCAGCTCTTCCCTTCTTACTGAGTTTTTCTGAGAGCTCAAACTCCTTTTCTACAGTAGTTCCTTTTGAAAATACAGTATTTGACATTTTCTCTTTTTTTTTATGTGTACAGATAAGCATATCAGGTAGCTACTGCTGCGTGTTTTCTCTCCCCATCAGCCTTTCCCCCCCAGCTGTAAAATGAGGGAGAAAACTAATTTAAAAAACAAAACAAAACTAAAACCCCTACCAAACCTACCAATAAGCAAAAGACCCCAACCAAAAACCCCAGTTCTATTAAAAGACAAGGAAAATCCCTAATGTTGAGATTGCTTGATCCATCCGGGGACTCACTGATACAGATTTACAAATAGCTGTCTAAATGCTGCTATCTCATAATGGGGTAGCGCTGAGGAGGAGGGTGGAACCTCACTAACTGCATTGCCTCGGAGTGTGGCTGTTCCATCCTCTGCTATTACCAGTTCTGTAGGTGGATAGGTGTCTCCAGAATTCGAGTGAAAGCTAACTAATTTGCCTCTGTATGCTGCAGAATGTAATTTTTAAATACATAGAGTGCAAGAAAGTCCCGACTTTTGCCAAAATACCAAGCCGTCTAAAATAGTATAATTTAAACTAAATTACTATGGTTAGGGGGGTGTGTGTGTGTATTGTGTGTTTTCAAGTGGGGTTTTTTGATTCTTTTTGCTGTTTTGTTTTTCAAAAAACTGTGTTGAATGTAATATAGTAAGCTTTTAGAGTAATTTCTGCCTGTTTTGCAAATTTGGCTAGCACAGCACTGGGTAGCTTTGCTGCCAGTTGGGTTTCCTTAAATGAATGTTTAGCACACAGACTACAGCATGCGTTGGTGAAGCTCTGAAACAGTGAAGACACTACGCCTTTAAAGGAATTATTTTATCAAGTCTGTCTTCCAGTGGATAAGACACTCATATATATAAAGCATGAAATTTTTTTCAGTGCTTTACATAAGCTGATAACATTTCCAAGGCATATGCCAACTGCACTATTTTATTTATCTAAAATTCATGCTGTTTATAAAAAGGGGTGTGTGCATTATGAATGCAGAAGGTAAACTATGACTAGTGGATTTACTATATGGGTAAAAAACCCCAGCATTTGCTATAAGTGATCAGACACAGAAATTCTAAAAAATTTTAGGTGTTAGTGATGGTAATAGCCTAGGATAGGAAGTGATTTATTTAAGTTGGAAATAATTTCAAACCTCTAGCCTTGTGGCTTAAGGTTTTTCTGTTGTGTGATTATAAGTGGAGTTGACGTCTGAGTTTCAGATGAAATGGTAAAATAGTTTGCAAAAGTTTTCTGTTTACAATATAAAAAACTGTTTATCAGGTGGTCTTATATTTCCTAATTATTTTTAAACTAACACATCAGGTTAAGAATCTTTTTTGCTTGTAAACTGGAAGTGATTTGCAATTTAAAAATACTGTGATCCCTTTTATGTAAAGGATTTAACATGCTTTAATTTGTTAGCTGCAAGATATATCTAAATGTGAGCACGGTTACTCAGTTTGATTCCACCTTTCTGAATTGCTCTCCAGATGGGGGGGAACGCATAGCATGCATACAGGTAGAAGAATAAAATCCAGCCTTGTGGAGGCTTGCCTGATGCACCTTGCTGATTCCTATACGTAGCCAGAAAGATACTAAAAGATATGTGACAGCACTAGCATTGTGTGGGGGGTGTTCGCAGTTCTTACTCACATGAGTGGTCCTCAAAGAGAATGATATACATTCTGCTTTTGTGAGGGTTCCTTAGATTCAAACTTGATACAGAAATTGTTCCTGAAAGTGGTCGTTTCTGCTTTTATTTATTAAAAAAAAAACCATAGCCCAAACAAAGGAAAAAACCAACAACAAAAAACCAAAGAAAAACTCCAGACAGGAGCCCAAATTTGTGACTCTTAGTAGTAGTCCCTTGCAATAAGAAGAAAATACAATTTAACTAGAAAGCTGCTCTCTTTGGTTTTATGAATACTTCTTAGTCTTCACTGTGTGTAGGTCTGTGGATTTTACTACCAAGGACCATGTAAGCCTTCAGCCACCCTTCTCCGAACATCAAATGTAGACTTAACAGAGTATCTCAGTAGGATTTGGCAAGAAGCTGGCTTTATGTTAGCCTTCAATTTGTGTCATAGAACTGTTGGGAGGGTGTTTGTAATGAGGAGTGGTGCTGCATGATGCTCTGCAGTAGGGCTCTACAAAGTGTCTCACTGCTTATCTGAAGAGATTTATAGTTGTTGCAACTTGATGCCTGGGTTAATAAAAGGGATAGCAAGTGACATTGTTCCTTGGGAAATGGTCCAAAGTAGATTTCGGCACATCACTAAGCAGAATAGTGAAGTATTCCTGTTGTCTATATATGAGTGGATAAGACAAAAAAAGATTTTTCTTCTCAAATGGTTAATTTAATTGTGAGAGGAGTACTGTGCTTCCAAAATATGAATATAGTTATTTGAAGAGATATTTCCAGATAGCAGAACTACTAGCTGAGTTTTCTGCATGCATGTTCAGATTCAATGGGTTGACAGAGATGTATGATACTGTTAATATGAAAAATGAAAAAATCCTAGTGGAGATTGCAATTGACAGCTCCAATTGGAGACTGCAATTGGAAGCATAGAAGGTCAAATGCAGTCCTATAGTAGATTTTTTTCAAGGACATAAACATTCAAAAGCATTCGTAAGGAGATGAGCCATCCTGGAAACATTTCATAGAGATAGGAGACCACTATCTAGTGGAGGAACATTAAATAGGTACTAAGAATCGTAGTTCAGTGATGGTTCCTTAACCAGAGAAAGTAGAGTTGTTTCTTACCTGTTACCCATGAACGGAGATGATAGTTCTCTTTTTCTACTTAAACCTTACCGTAGTAATTTGACAGTGTGCAGAGGTAAGTTGTTGAATCACAAGAAGAATTGGCATACATTGGTGAAGGATAAAAATAATTGAAGAAAATAAGCATTCTGGTTTCTGCACTGTTATTTCATAGGGCTAGGCAGAAAGAGTGTGTCTCTGTCATAGTATAAGATGACTGTTTTCCCTTCGCTGGGACTGAAGAGAAGAGTGGTAGTAGGCCAAAGGGCTTTCTATGCTGCAATGGAAAATGGCTGGCAGAGATCAAAAGCTAAGAACTTGTTCATTTCTAGTTTCCTCCTTTTTAAAGCATAACTGTTAAATGTTGCAAAATTAAGAATGGAAGTATTCTTGATCTAGTGACACACAGTTAATCTGAGGCACAGCTCAAAATTAATAACACAGCAAAAATGAGGCCAGGGAACAGAAAGCCTTCATCTTACAGTAACAGCAAGTGTCTGGATTATTTTACAAGGGACTGGTGATGTGGTGGTGGCAGTTTTTAATACTTTTGATCTTTGCTAAATTGTTAGACCAGCCAAGAGGACATCAAGTACAGTTTGGCATGTAAAGCCGTGCAAGATGTGAACATGAAGTGATGATTAATGATGTCTCTGTGAGCTGTAAACTGTGACCTTCAATACTGTAGGTGGGAGTACAGCATTTCACCTTGGCTGGGAGAAGGACTTCCAGGGAGATGGTGGGTTCCATCCCACCAGGACTGTGTTGAAGGCTCAAGTTTAGTTCGTGCTAAGCACGCATGGAAGTCAACGTTAGCAGAGAAGGACAAAGCTCTGCCACATAAGGGGAAGAAATAGAGTATGCCTGCACAGTAGTCCTCTCAGAAAGGGAGGGAGGGGAAGTGAAATCCCATCAGCTATAAAGCATCAGAATCACCACTGTTCTTGGAAATTACAAAGGATTGATGCACTTAATGTAGAGCAGGGTTCAAAAATACCCTGAGCCTCCTAGTGAAGAAAATGAAAATATTAAGTAGATTATGGTGAGGATCAGCGTCTATTTACCATTCTGACGTCATATCCTGGCTATTTGAGATGGCTGACGAGATAATTACTCTTTTTGATGTGGTAGAACATAAGCAGTTAAATATTGAGTTTTCTTATTGAAGGGATTCATTACTACAAAGGGGAGGATCTACTTCAGAAAATGCAGAAACATTCTGAACAGTGACAGCTAGTATCAGATTTTGACAGTACGTTAGGACTACTTGACTTGTCATCTTCCTGCAGAGGACAAGAACCCCTGAGAACAATGCATCTTAATGCTTTTTTGTTATCATTAGCTTTGGCAATAAATGGTCTTAACAGATGCCTGTGTATATGTTACCCAAGAAGCCTGCTATAGATGGCAATTTCTTTTTTCCTTACCTATTGATAGTCTGGTTGACACCCAGAACACTTTTCGTTTGAGTTTAAGAAAATAAATGCCTCTGAAAGATTCTTCTTTCAGACGAAGCTTCTGTAGATGTTAAGAGTCACTTGTTTGCTAAAGTAGTTACTTCCTGGGAAAGTGTTCTCTTGGATGTAATGCATTTTGTTTTCTTAATCCTTACCATTGAAATAGCATCCTCTCCCAATTTTTAAAGACCTTGTTTTTAACCTTTTGTTTATGTCGGATGTGCATCTTAATATGGGTATATTTTAAAACTGAATTGTTATAATTAGTTTCATGTTTCTGTGGGTTTTTTTCCACCTCAAGCTAATGTTAATAAAGTGATGTGGAGCTCGGTCCTAAATACAAAATTTAAAATGTGGAAAATATAGGTAAACTTCTCTGCAATTCTCCTATTTCTAACACCTGAATCCTCCTCAAGGGAAGAGTTGATATATTGTTGCACCAGGGGTGATTGTATTAAAAGCTGACTAAATCTTTTGGAGATAGGAAGGCAGCAGCATGGTACCTAGTTAATACTGAATTTTAGCTATGTAACTGCCTTTCAGGAATGCTTTTACACTGAGCTGTGGTGTGGGTGGATAGGTGTTACTGTCTAACTTACTATAAGTTTAAACCACTTTCTTCTAAATACTGGAACAATGACTTTCTTTTCATTTGTTTTAGGCTAGAAGTTATCCTCCCTTTCTAATTAATCTGTAGGGAAAAAGAGGAAAGTGGATTAATAAGCTGTGAACTGTTTTGACATTTTAAATTACTAATGCTCTTGCATTGTGTACATCCTGGGAATTATCATGCTAATAGTGAATATTCCAGTACATCTCAGGGTTTTTGAGTCAGTATTCATATTCTTTGTTTCTATCATAGATCCAAGTAGTTGATTAGAAGAGCCTACTTAAATCTGCTAATAACTTCCTTATGGACAGTGTATTCCGACTGTTTTGGAACAGTTTAATGAATAGCTTATCATCAAGCCCAAGATACATAAGCTATTTGTGGAATTCAGAAGAACACTTTCTTTTATCATAAAAGAAGTTTGAAACAGCTGAGAAGATAACTTTAAAATATGTTGTGTGTCAAGAAGAAGTATCCTTAAAGTACCTAGATGGTGACATAGTGTGGTGTTTTGGTCACCTTGAAATGTGACACAGTTACCTTTGTCTAACACCCAATATAGCATCATTTTCTTTCCCTTTTTTTTTTTTTAGAGGTGAACTGTATTCGCTGGATGTAAAATCCATAGTAGGTAGTGTTAGTCCTGAGGTAGTGTTAATTTGGTCTACTCCAGGATAAATTAAAGCATGTGCTCATCTGAGGTGATAAAACTTGCTGTGTTTCTGTCAATTCTTAGAAACTGTATGTGGAGGTAGGGGAAAAACTGATATTGGCAAAATAACATTGAGTCAGAAGGAGAAGAACATGAGTCAGAGTGTGAGTCAGCACTGCTCACTGAACTGTTCATCAGTCTGATAACTTGCTGAAGAAATTGATTTGTGATGTTTTGGGAGAAGAATACCTTGTCTGCCAGCGAAGATAGCCAAGTTGCTTCTGAGTTGGTATGCTCCTTTCTTCTGGCTGTTGTGGTATCAAACTATGAATGTGAGTTGGAGTAATTCCTTCTTGTTATGTTCCTCTGCTGTGGAATGGAGGAAAACAGTAAAAAGTATATGTGAAGACTAAACTGGAGTGAGACTCTCTGGTAGGGAATACAATCAACTTATTAGAAAGTCAGAAAACTGTCTCAACATTTTGTGTCTGAGGTAGTAGAATAATTTCATAAGCTTGCTTGATGTGAGGAACGTGTAAATGTATTGATGTAAGGAATACTGTTTGCATTGTCTGCAGGCTTTGGTTGTGCATAAAGGCAGCAGAGCGGGAACTCATCCGTAACACAGGGAAAGAACGTGACAGCAACGTGCTGGAGAGATCTGCTGCTTCCCCCTTTAGTAGGAAAAGAGAGTTTTGACAAAGCACCAGGACTCTCTTTATGGAATCGTTTTGCAAATATTGATACGTGCTCTGGTGATGCTGGAGTTGGTGGTATGATGGTGTTTGGGAGCCTGGTAGCTAACGGTCCCCTCTGATAACAGCTAAACATTCAGCTATGTTCTGTAAAATAAAGATTAGATTATTTTTTTCCTTTCAAAGGAAGACCAATAGTTGGTGATTGCAGGGTAGGAATTGTGTGGATTTACAGTGTACAAATATAGAAAATGTGTTTCTTTTTACTGAGATGAGCAGTGGAAATAGGACACTGCCCTTGCATCTTGATCCTTGCATTCAGAAAAATGGTACAGCAGCGGGGTACTGTAATACTTTATTTGTTGTTACTCTTCACATGAAGTGATAGGCAACTTCCTTACTCTTTCTAGGCTGAAACCAAATATTTTAAGTGAATAAAGTGGAGATCACTTGTTAAATTACCTACTACTATGAATGATCCACCTTACCTCAGACCTTCTATGCACTGTGTGATTATAACCTCTCCCGCTTGCGGTTCAGTGCCCTCTCTTACTCCAGAAGATGGTTCATGTTCCCTCCATTCCATACTCTGTGTAGCAGTTCATTGCTTCCCCTTGGGTTTTTGTGTTCCAGTAGTTCACGGAGTTCTTCACCCACCTAAAAGCTAGGAAAAGTGGTGTGTGTGTGTGAGAGGATGAGACCAGAGGGTCCATCCCTCCTCTGCCCCACCAGCACTTAGTGTGGCCACTGGAAATTTTATTGGACGGCACCTGGAGCAGGGTACTACATCAGTGGTAGTCACAAAAGTGTGGTGTGCAAGTAGGGGAGAGTAAAATCTCATTCTTACTGAGAATACAGATGCATGGGAGCACACGGCAGTGCTGCTGGCATATTATTGAGAGACTAACTCAGGCCCTTGCTTCAGACTAGAAAACCAGCCTCTAAATCTAGCTAAAAATTCATTTTTTTGAAAAGTATTTGGTAGCAGATGGTATTAATGGAGTTAACTAAGAAACTTGAGTGTTTTTAAAAAACTTTCAGTCATTATAAATGAGTCTTTTTTAATGTCTTATCACTGTTCTTTGAAGGGCATACTATAAGACATTTGAAGAGGATGTTTAAATATACATTTCTTTACTGGTTGTATAAATATTTTAATGTGGACAGATTTGTTTACATATTCAGAGTCTGAATGCAGTATAACATAATTGCTTTCTTCATATTTGTTTTCATTCTGCTTTACTGAGTAGGAAGTGTAGGATCTGAAGAATACTTATTTCTGATGATTGTTGTTAACAACTTTGTTAATTTTAACCAGTTGAGCAGGTTCAGTGTGAAAAGAATGTTAAGTCCATTCTTTTCCCAAGTAGATGTAATGCTTCATATAGTTGAGTTCTCTTGATCCAGGCTCTGCAAAGAAATTTACTTTGGGACTATGAAGAGGTTTTACAGACTGAGGCTTTGGCAGGTGTCTGAATTAAATACTCAGCCAGGTTATTTTGTCTTCCAGATTTAGAAGATAGAACATGCAAAATGAGTTTGTGTGTGTGTGGTTGGCTTTGATAGGTTGGGGTTTATTTCTGCATTAAAGAGTAGATGGTTAATTTGTGATGTGATGAGATACTCTGTGTCTACTACATAGCTTTCTTGGTCTATAGGTTAATTTTTCAGGAAGGAATGGTGGAAGACGTTGCTGTGTTAGAATTGTAAGGCAATTTGCATTTTAGCTTGTAAATCACTACAAGATGTGAACATGAAGTGATTATTTGCATTTACAATGTAATGTCAGATGTTCTAATATTTCCAAGATTGTTGTAGTTAGATCTTAGAAGTGCAAAGTCCCCTGTTAATTTCCATGCAATCAGCATCTTAAAGATAAAAAAAGCTGTGTCTGCTGAAATAGGAAGAACAAAGTTCTTAAACCCTACGTGACCTACAGCAAACTACTGCTTTCTGATAAAAATTGTTAATTTTAACCAGTTGAGCGGGTTCAGTGTGAAAAGAATGTTAAGTCCATTCTTTTCCCAAGTAGATGTTTCATATGTTTCATAATGCTTTCCTTTTCCCCTCATCAAGGATGAGCCAAATGGAAGGAGTTAATTGGGGTATTCGAGAGACAGAGGAAAAAATAAATTATCAAAAAGATAAAGCAAACTGTATAAAAAGGGTAGACCAAAAGTTGTGATAATCCTGAATTTGTAATGAAAATAGTGTCTCATTTTGTAACCATCTTGGAACAATGCTACTAATCTTTTTTTTTTTTCATTTTTCAGTGAGAGGTATGTTTCAGAAACTTCTGTGTTCAAACAATAAACCCGTATGTTTACTCAGATATACTTCTGTCATTAAGTAGCCTTGATTATCAACTGTCTTGCAAAGATGAATCACACAGACTTACATGCGAGAAGATTTAGGACTTCCAAATTTAAAAAACCCCCACCCAACCACCTCTACTTTGTTACATTTCAATTGTAACACTCCAGTTAAAGTAGTCTGAAAGCTAACATTTAGAATAAAACCAGTGTGTTTCAATTTAAATACAAAATGTGAAACATTCTTAAGAATGATAAAATACCATAGATATCCATTAATTGTAAGAATATTAAAAGTTACAAAAGACGAATTTTTCAAGTACTGCCACTAATAATAGCATAAAATAAAGCTGAAAATGTTTTTGGATGTCATGTACTGTTATTCCAATTTTCTGCCCCAGAAGGGTTACAAAAGCCAGAGCCAGTGTTGTTAAAGCTTTTGGATGATTGAGAGAGTAGAAGAGTGGGGAAAGTTGATGACTCTATGTAAAAACCTGTCCAGTCATATTTTTGTGTCCGCCTTTTTCCTGATTAGTTGTGTGTGTGTGTGTTACTGTCAGATTTAGAGCAGCTGCGCTCCTCTGTTGTTTCTCTTCTTAAATTCCCCCTCTGGCTTTTTTTTTTTTTCTGGTCAGCGTTTAAATATTCATCTCATTGACATGATCTGTTGCTTGCCACTGCTTAACCTCATTTGGATAAAGCCCATTATAGAGCCTAAACTTGTTTTAAAGCGGTAGATAGATTATCTTTTTCCCCATCTAGCTGTGTACATTGACGGCTGTGTAGCTTCTAGGTATTCGTCATCACCACAAATGTCCAGTTTGTCACCCGTTCTGCTCAAGGAGCAGTGTGGGAACACTCCTGAGCCTTTCAGACAAAACCGGCTGAGGTAGCAGTTTTGTTAGATGGCTTCCTCTTAAGCAAGTGCAAGTGATTTTACTTGAAGTGAATTAGGAAGAACAAAAGCTTTTGGCATAGCTGCAGGCTTCTGACAGGACTATTTTTGGCGTAGCTGTTTGCAGAGCGAGCGTCTATTTACTGCTTTCTTGGATGACAATATATTATTTTGCCATCTCTCCTGAGATTTAGACCTGAATACAGAATTGAAACTGCGTTTGTACTGATACGGAGAATTGAGAGCTTGGACACAGTGATAAGTTTTGGATATTTGTATTGTATAAGTAACAGCAAAAAATTACTCTGCTGCATATTGACCAGTTAAAAAAATAAAAGGGAGGACAAAGCTGTAAACATCACTTGAATAAGCAAAGAGAGCACACCCATGTAGCATGAATAAGGTGTTAAGCATATGACTTGTTTTTGTAAAGCTAGATTTTGAAATCAAGTAATGAAATAGGTATAAAAGAACTCCTGTGTTGTAAAAGGAAAAAAAGTATTAATTTTATATTTATATTTACAGTTTGCTAAACTAAGAATCTTTTTTTTTTTAGGGCATCCAAGATGGATCTCAGGTGTGCTCTGGAAGAGTGTTCAATGGCACTGAACTTATTTCTAAACAATAAGTTCTCGGAAGCCCTGGAACTACTACGTCCATGGTGAGATCCTGTTTTTGCTGAAGTTACTGTAAACAGATAATGTAAAGTAAAGTGTGCTATCTGGTAGCTGAAAATTAATTTAAAACCTCTGATGATACAACAGTTTTCTCTTATTCCCATTTGTCCAAAGGCGTTTCTCAGTATCTTTGGGATTTAGCAGAACATTTGTTTCTCCTTAAGATAATTGCAAGATCTGTTAGTGAAGCACTGAATTTCACTGCTAGAGTTTAGGCTGTCTTTCCTCATGCGGAGGGGAAAAAGCAGGAGAGGAAGACCTTATCCATTGTATCTCTTTGAGAATTTGTGCAATGGCACTGCTTTTGACAAGATGACAAAGCTGGAATAAGACTCCAGAATATTCTTTTTGTTGCTTTTTATATTACATGTGATTCACAGAAGTGTTTATCTTTAAAGCCCACCTTTGGATACTCTGACTAATTCTGCTTGTCCCCCTGTTGCCTGTGGTCCATCAGGAGGAAAAGCATAGCAGTGCAGATGCAGGGAACTAAAGAATGCTGAAAGGTTTGTAGGATAACACCTAGCTTACCTGTGACTGTGTGGGGAGGCAGTCGGGGTGGCTGTTCTTTAGGTCTCAGATCTGAATCCCATTCACTGTTCATCTCCTGTCTGTGTCTCAAAAATATTTATGATGTCAAGGGATGTGTTAGTGAGAGGGATCTGTAGCTTGTGTCAGTAGAGCGTGTTAAAGTTCTAGCTCTGCAGTTTGGGGGTAGTAAGACTGGATTAAGAACGATGGGTTGGTGGTGTTAGGTCAGTAATATGGACAGGTGGAAGACCAACATTAAATAAAATCTTGGGAGGATGACACAGCTATCCAGTGTTTGTTTTTAATGGTATGGGGAGCTCAAGTGTAGAGAAGTTATGCAGGAATAAATTGGCTACACTTAAAGCTCTTTTCTCTGAGCATTGTGCAGTGTTACTTGTAATAGAGCAATGCTTTGAAAGGCCCATCTGCACTTGTGTATTCTAAAACTATTTTGGGGTAGTACTGCAAAATACACACATGCACAATCCTTGCATGTAGGATTTAGTATTGCTAAATACACATATGTGTTACCCAAATCTTTTTTGTGTGTTTCATATTTATTTCATTTTGCGCTGTAAAACAAAACCCCCCTTGTTTCATGCAATGGTGTTTTTATCTGCAGTGAAGTATTTGTCTTAACATTTGCTATGAAGAAAAAAAATATTCTGAACCCCATGGTTTTGATGCTTTGAGTTCTTGTTGCCTCATAGACTTTGATCTTAGATTGCATATTCAACTAATCTGCAAAGGAGGACCTAGCCATGGGAAAAAAAAAAGACACCTTTAAAAAAGAACAAGCCCAATCATTTTACTGAAAAATGAAGGTTAAAATTAAGTCCTTAAATACTGTAAAAATGTTAGGGACATGTTGATATATTTAAAAAATAAGCACTTAGCCGAAGGGCCTGTCTTCTGGGACTCTGCTAAAATTTTCTGCCCTCAAAAACTGTTTGACAGGTGGCTTCTGGATTTAGGGGGAAGGAAAAAGTTGAAGAAATTGGAGAGGGGCTGTCAGCATGGCTAGAAGTCTAGAAGAATCGTTGGGATTGTGAGAGCTGTGTTTGGTTTAGCTTAGCAAAAAGGAGACTTGGTGATTGGTAGTGGTTTGGAGCTATTGAGGGAAAACTGCAAAGACAGACATCCTTCTCCAAAGTGGCAGATGGTAAAACAAGAGGCAGTCACCACAAGTTGAGGCTTAGAGATTAAAATTGGACATCAGGAAAAGGTACATTGATAGTACAGTATCAGGGTGGCTGCCAGAAGGGTATGCAGTCTTGATTTTCTTGAACCTTTTAAAATTTGTTTAGACAAAACCTGATTTCACCTGATACGACATTACCAGTTGCAGCAGCAATATCGGCAGGCTTGACTATATGACATTCAGTAGCCACATTACAACAACAAACCATTTTTTTGGATGGTGTAATTATGTGGAGAAAGCCAGGCTGCTTCAATGTAGCCTCTTATGCAGGACTGAGCATGAGCATACGGGCTTTTCTGTGACATAAATGCAGATTTCTGTAACTTTGGATAGAGTAATAATGTCAGAAGGATACTCTTACTTCTTGTGTGAAAGCAGATGGTTGAGTATTTATGTCAAGGCTTAATTAGCTAAATTAAATAGATATACTGGTGGACTATAAATGGCATATAATTAAGTGCAAATACTTGTGTAACCCAGATTGGATATTTTTTGGAACTTACTGTGCCTGTGGAGGCAGATGTGTAGCACCCAGAGGAAAATGATACTTGCTAGGTTATATTTTGATGTCTATTAGTTTGCTACTTTTATTCTTCCATCTTTTCATGAATTAAGGCAAGTGTCTCAGCATTAAATTTTGTATTGTAATTTAAAGTTTCACTTAAATGCACAAACATACGTACATATGTTTGCCCTAGGTCTAAAGATAGCATGTACCATGCCCTTGGGTACAGCACTATTTTAGTAATGCAAGCTGCTATGACCTTTGAACAGCAGGATATACAAATGGGAATTTCTACAATGAAGGAAGCTTTGCAAACCTGCCAAAGGTAAGCACAAGTAGTGAGGTACTTAATTCAGTAACTGTCCCTTGTAAGATATCCCAGCTGCCTGTATGTTTTCAAAGCAGGCTATTGTCAGTGTGATGGTGACCTAAATTTGGAAAGATGGAGTAAGTGTCACTATCCTATTATTATTGGTAAGGATGCGTTTCCTAGTATTTGGGGAAAAAGAACTTGTTGGCTCTGGGCATGCTTAGCCTTTGAAGTTACTTAAGTGGCTGAATGCCTGCATAGACCTACCTGTGAGCTGATACTACGTGGATCCAAAAGTCTTATAGGATTAAGTTTATACTGAAGTTTCTTCTAAAACTGAATAATTTTAAAGTTACTGTTACAAATGTAAATGTTTGGTCACCTTAAAATTAAAAATCTGTTACTGCCATCAGGAATGTTATGAACCTTGGAACAACAGTAAAATAGAGTACAAAGAAGTTATTAGAGAGGGGTTTTTTTTATTAAAAACCTTAGAAAACCAAAGCTAAAACACTTAACAAACTTCTGACAAAATCAGAAAGGAGTGCTTATTCTGTAGTATCAGTTTTTCATCATATTGGTTAGGTCATTATTTATCATGAATGGTTTCCAAAGGAATTTTCCAAATGTTGTTTGTTTAGGCATTTATCATCAGCTTCTTAGAAATATAATAAATATAATATTTCTATATTTCTATATTTCTAAATATAGAAATTTCTATATTTCTAAATATAGAAATATAAAAGAAAAGGAAATGGGTCAAAATTATCAAATACTAACTGAAGAAAATAAGGGTCACCAGTTTCTGCCTCTTTTTTAGGTGTGCTGTTGTTTTACAGTTTCATCTTACAGATGAACAGAACATCTTACAGATACTATACAACAGAACTATGTTGTATAGTATATCTAAAAATTAGGTGCCTCTTTGTACTTTAGATAGTTTCACTAAGAGCTGATATATCTGCAGCATACAAACTTCTATGCGTAAGTGCTCCGTTCTAGTCTGTCACAAAACAAAAAAAAAGTGAGATAAAGACTCAGTCAAATCACTCAAATAACTCAAAGGTGAAGAATTGCCAGAACTACATATATCTTAATTGAAAGTGGTTTTGGTATGTGTTATGTTAACATGTAGTGTCAGAATCTTGTTGTCAGAATTCTGTACTTTTTAATGTGCAAAGTATTATGAACCAATGATAAGCTAATACTCAGTATTTATAATTAATGACTTCCTGGCTTACGAAACACATTCCTCTCCTGAATGTAGAATTTTTTCTTTAGCTGCTTCATCAAGTTCAGTTATTTGTAAATATAATGAATTAATTTTTGGAATGTCATAATAAAATAGCAATTTATAACATGGACAGTTGAGATCTGTTGACAGTAAAATATGTGACCTTGGCATCATATCTGGCATAAAATAACATAAGCTACTGAAGTAGTAGAGCTCTTATTTGATTTTTCATTCTAATTCTGAGTGCAAGCTTAAGATATGGAAAAATATACGTATATGGAAAAAAAATCTAAATGGAAAAGTTCCATTTAATTATGAAGTCCAGTTCAAGTGGCTTGCCCAGCATTAGAGACATCTGCAGCTGGTGGATAGAAGCTGGGTGGAAGCTATTGTGCACTTAAAGTAGATTAAATGCATGCTGGGAGCATCAGTCAGGGTTGGGTAGGCTCCTGAGTCTAGATGTGTACCAGTGGCCACGATTAGACTACTCAAAGAATGATAAGTACTGGCAAATCATCCCTTTAATAAGAATATATATAAATTGTGGTTTGAGATGTTTAAAATTTATAATTAAGTTCAAATTTGTGTTGAAATACTGGTCATGCTGTGTGTGTTTCTTTTCCTCTGTGTACAACTGATTTAGATTCAGAAAAAGAAACACAGTGGTGGAATCCTTGTCCAATCTAGTTTCTAAACAGTCAGCGGATCAGTTGAGTGAAGGTAAGTGGTTTATAATAAAATGAAAACAAAACAGTGAAAAAGGCTCAAAAACATCCTACCACCACATACTAATATACTTCACCACCTAAATGGTGGGGGTTTTGTATTTGAATGCAAAGCTTCCCAAAATAGGGGATTCAGCTTAATATTTTTTTTGGCTCTGAGCATGTGTGAATTAAGAAAAGAATGTTTTTTGACTCTCAAGTGCAGGAGTGAAGAGAGAGGGTTTTGTTGGTGTGGTGTTTTATTTTTTTTATTGAAGACAGCTTTCAAAAAAGTTTAATAATCATCAGTGCTGTGGAATAAGTCCGTATCATCAGTTGCATTGGATTCCGAATGTATTAATAAGTTTTGTGCTTGTCTGTTTTGCCTCAAGGTGTTTTGGGAAATGGTATGAGTACATTGTTCATGGCTCTGAAAATGCTGATCTCCTATTTCTGATTCGGGCAGAATCAAGTATGCATATTTTTTTTTTTCCCTAATCTGACACAAAAGAATCCCCTTTAGTGCTGGACACATCGAGCTTACCCTGTGTGCGCTCGACATACAGCAGCCTCGTGCATGTGGCTGGTCTTGCAGTGTGGGTGCAGGGTAATTCATGTCACGTGTGTTAACTCAAACGTACTTCAGTGCTGCATGAGGACAGAAAGTCCACCTGGTGCTTTTGTTTTGCTGAGCATGACTTGGGGAAAACCCGTTCATAGTGTCTTACTGGACTTGGAAAAAGCCTGAGCCACAGTGAGTGTTACTATTCATCTGTAAAAGACTTTTTTTCTGAGCTTTGGAAGAACTAGTTTGGAAGAACTAGTTGCTGTAGGCTGATATTTAAACGTAGGATCAGTGGAAGTACAGGAGAGCATCTGCTAGAATCACAAGTAGTCATTTTGCCCTAGTCTAAAGTCAGTTCTGGCAAGATCAAAGGTGTTGTCTGAGGAGAAGTGAGGTAGAAGACTATTTTTAGCTACCTTCCCAATTACTGCTTCTATTGGGATTTGTTTATTACAGCTATGATACTCCAGTTATCAAGACAACATCATCAGAATCTTCTTTTTTTCTTGAGAGCATTTTATTTGCTCTATTTATTCCAAAAAAAAGAAAACATTGACAATAATTTCTCTGATAGTAAATAACTTTTCTTTCTTATATAGAGGAAATGCATGCTGAAATCTGCTATGCTGAATGCTTACTGCAGAAAGCAGCTCTCACCTTCGTACAGGTAAAGTTGATTGTTTATTTTGTATTTCTGTGTAGCAGTTTAAAGAAAAGATATTAGTACTTGTAAAGGATCGTTCCCTCAATAGATACGCTATTTAAAACACAATCTTCTTCCTAGCAAATTAATGTTATTTCATGGGAGCAACTGAAAATATGGTACCTGCTGTGCTACCCAGCAAAATCCTCCCTTTGTTTATATGAATAACCAATGATGATATCCAGGAATCAAGAACCTAAGTATTGCAGTCTTACACAGATGGTATGTTTAAGTGACTTAAATCACATCTGAGACCATCCAGCACTTGTTTAAAAAGATGATCAAGTATCAGCAAATGTCTTGTTTGAAAGTGCAAGTCTTTTGTTGCACAGAAAGGATAAAATGTTTTCCAATGAAGAAAACTTGAATTGATTACACACTTATCTCCAATTCAGTATCATTCTCCACACACTTCTCACATGTTGTCAGGAGTGGTATACTAATGAATGATTATAAAATGACCTTTCCTTAGCTTTGCTGAGATAATAATACAGTTCACTGAAAGATCTGATGTTCAGTACTGTGTAGAGCTTCTTGTTTGGCTTGTGGTTCAGGGACTTCTTGCTACTGTGTTTTCAAATCCTATTTGAAATTTGATTCCTGAAAACAGTTGTTAAGGCACTTTTTTTTTTTACATGGGTGTTTTCCAAATATTTTAATTAATGTATTTGAAAGAATACCTTTGGAGACACAAAGATACTGACATCAGGTGGACGTAAAAGGTTAATTTGACAAAGTTTTGTAAACCACTTAATACAGTATTTTGTCCAGGAGTGTCAGGAAATAATAATGAATGCAAGTCTTTCCTATAGCTTTTTTTTTAAAGTTACTAACCAAGTGGAAGCAACCCTCTTCAGTTTTGTGAGTGAGCTTTTTTTCAGGTGCGGAGAGAACTTTTAAACAGTTAGAGAAGGAGGTAAGTTTAGGACTGTATCAAATGAAAAAAAAAAAACCCAAACCTTAGGGGTATGCTTTCTTTAAAGCAGCATCCTGCTATCCATCATGTCAGAATGCATTGCTGTCTAGTCAGAGTACCCTGCTCTGCTGATTGCTGTCATACCCCATGTTTTTCATCGTTGACTGACCTTGATTCATCTGAGGATGATGATGGTAATGTAACCATTTAGAAACAGGTAACAAGAATGCTGGTGCTGAAATACTTGAGCTTGGATGTTCAGTCCTGCAGAAAAACAATTCAGGTCTTTTGAAATGGTGACCCTTTTATGGAAGCCAGAATTGGTTCTGTTCTGAGGATGTTTGATGATTCTGAGGATTTTTTGTGCTTTTTCACTTTCCACATTGTATATGCTGTCCCCAAGTATTTCAGTGTGCATTTCTGAAATGCCTGTATATGTTCCCCTTCTGTGTGAATGCTAAGAGCAAAAATTGTCTTGTTGAGCTGTTAGCCATCTTGCTGTTCAGGAATTTATTTTTGATGGCTAGTGCATTGTGGTTTTACTTTGATTTTTCTATAGGTTAATAAGCACATATGTTGGATAGTATGTGGGATTAACATTGATAAGCAATGGGGATTCATGTTCAGAGGATTCTTTGGCAGGTTTGTCTTCTGCCATGTCCTGGGTTCGCTTGTGTGTGTCAGGGTTGGTAATTCAAAACTTTCATAAAAGGGTCCTACACCACCATCTGGTGGAGAGTTTTCCTGTTTCATTTATAAACATTGGAAATTCTGTTGAAAGTGACTTTTTTTTTTCCACTCCACCCCCACCCCCTCCCCGCTTAAACTTTAAGACTTGTGACATGCACTTGAGAAGTTTCCCTGACAACTTAAAGCAAGCTTTTTACTATTACCTATAATATTTAATATTAACTTTTAAGTTATAAATAGATGTAAATTTTACTGGAATACTGTAATAGTTGAATACACATTTTTTGTACAATTAATGTTTTTCTTTCAGGATGAAAATATGATCAACTTTATCAAAGGTGGCCTCAAAATTAGGACAAGTTACCAAATATACAAGTAAGCCATTAGAAAGCGCTTAGATTCAGTGTTGGTATAAGCAGTTGCAGTTGCATTAATCCCCCAAAATAAAAAAAAAAAATTTTTTTTACAGCAATTGTAATGATTATACTTCATCTAATTTCTAAATCATGTTTCCCCCTTTCCCTGTCCCTCTTTTTTTTTTTGCATCAAAAGAGAATGTCATCAGGTGCTACAGATGACTCAGGGGAACAAAAGCAAAATTGAAACTTATTACCAGTTTGAAGGTGGAGTGAAACTTGGAATCGGAGCATTCAACTTGGTATGACTTTTTCAGACTACAGAAAGGGTATTGGGATAATTCTGTAGGATTCTTTGCAGATATGGTACTGTAATCCTGTTTTAAAAATTACATATCTATGAAATGGAGATACAGGCTTTGAAGGTTTTATGGAATATAAAAACAGCAGTGGCTTTTTGCATGCATGCCTTCTAGGATCTTCCCACTAATTTATTCTGAATTGTATTTAATTCTCCTGGACTAATTGATGTATGTATTTCTTAAAAGGAAAAGCAATTACATTTATCTGCGTGTAGCAGGAACTTTTATGATGCTTATGCAGGTCCTTGCAGCATACCTGGAGTGATTGCTTTTATTCTAACACTCCCATTCTTTGGGGTCAGTGATATAGGTAATTACAAAGTCAGAAGTATGAGCAGCAGTTTTCTGAGTTTGTGCAGATGAAAACGGAGTGTATCCACTAGTGTGTTTCTTTACAATTTACTACAGTTGCCTTTTCACATCTCTTGTGGCAAGGGTGAGAATTGATTTCTACAGGTGTGCTAGTTTCTGACAGACTGGAGCTGGCCAGTTCTGGGTTCAGTCAGAATAACTCAGGTCTGTCTGCACTTGGTCAGTCAGCAAAACCCAAGGAACTGGTAGATGTCTCTGTGTTCATAAGTGCTCTGAGCTTCCGAATTCTTCTTGAAATCTCCTCAGTAGGAAGCTTAATAGAAAAGTCTCTGCTGGGCAAAATCTACTAGGATGAGTGGAGCTTTCAAGCACAGACCTTCTTGTAATGCTTGTTGGAAAGGTGGTTGTGATCTTTGTAAGTTTTCTGTTATTTAGGATGTGAAGAGTGCAGTTACAAGGGGAACAAAAAATGCCTGTAATAGAAGGCTAAAAGATAGTAACAACAGCTAGTGTTTCTAAAACAAGTACACTTGCTAGTCTGCTACTTCAGTGCTCCCACAGTAGGAACAAGTAGAACTTTTGTGATACCCATGTGTCATTTGACTGGGAGTGAAGGAAGATGACAATTGTAGATTGTAATTACTATTAAACCAGATTATACTTTCAATTCAAATGACCCAGAATTTTCAAACAGTTCTGATCAGTTGAAGAAAAAAAAAGTGTCATTATCTAAAGGATCACAGCTTGGGCTCTGTCTTGCTGTTTCCATGCTGGATGATCAACAAAAATATGAATTTCCCTGAAGCTGCAGACTAATTGAATATTGTTGGTCATGCATGTCTATTTTTGAGTTCTTCTGTGATTTACTTTTTGACTAACATATAATGGCATGTAATATAGTAGCTGTCACTTTTGGCTGAAGTTTATAGTGGTTATCCTTTTTTTCTTTTTAAAGGTATGTAAATTTTTATTTATCTTATTTTTGTTTGAAATGTATTTCAGATGCTGTCGCTTCTACCAGGAAGGATCCTCCGACTTCTAGAATTTATTGGATTTTCTGGCAATAGGGTATTGGATCTGATATTTGTCTTTTCAAATTAGTCTTTGTCAGATAAAGACTGGATGGATTTAGCATGATATACTTCACACTAGAAATTATAATGATCTGTATTGTTTATCAGTATTTTAGTGTGATTGAAAAGATGAGAAGTTGGATAGATGATATAGGCATAAAAGCACATATGGTGATATCCTAATATTGAACAACCATGGGAAATGATGGGTTTCCTTTAGAGGGGTTTTTTAAACCTTAAATTTAAATTAAAGGTTTTGCTGCTCCTTAAGGAGAGCTTTCTTTCTTTTCAAGCCTATGCATTCAGAAAGTAAGGTTCCTCATCCCACTAACTGAGGAGAAAGCCACAGTTCTACATTTTTCCACCAATAATCCCTTCCCATTTCATTGGTAGAAGGAATTTCTGAATACCCTATGTCCCTGTGGAATCTCAGTACATCTATTTCTCATATATGAGGAAAGTATTCGTAATCATAGCCTAGTTCTTGTAAACGTAGCCTTGCTTTGTTAATATCTTATAGCCTTTTAAAACTTTTGGCCACCCATAAGAAATAAAAGAACGCCAAACAACAAATCAAGCAAATCAACCCACAGAATTGTAGGTAACTAAACTTGAAGTTATTTATGAGACGATGGGTCACCATATGGTCTTATTGCTGTCAGTTTGTCCACCAATATGGTTCTGCTTATCTAAAATTAGTCTTCAGTAGAGACCTGTTCATTCTTTTTCTTCCTGTGCGAGACCTGGTTCATACTTAAGATCTTCCAAAATCAACATTTTTTGCTCTGACTGAAAAGGCAATAAATGCCGAAATGAAAAGAATAACCAAATTTGGAGTATCACCATATTTTTTATGGCTTCATTTTTTTTTTTTTTGGATTCTCTTATAATTCCTCAAGTTGCTATGCAATAAAATTCCTGTTATTATTTGTTTGGAGGCAAAAATTATACTATTCTGAAGAGCCACTGCTCTTGAGCTCATCTCAACAATCCCCAGGCAGTCAAGCTGTCATGTCCCATAAACTGGGAAGGATGGGAAGAAATTTCATGTGTGAAGAGCTGAATAAGTCTGCATGAATCTGGATCCCTTTTCTCAGCACACACAAATTCCATTGTAGCTTCTGGAAATGGTGTCTAGAAGTTGGTGTGTCAGCAGAGGTCATATTTTGATCAGAACCTCAAAATGGTGCCTGACTTGCTGGAAGAGAAATGAGGATAACAGGGGATTTCTGTGAAGGAAAACTTGCCAGCAAGGAGCACTGTAGCAGTTGAGAGAGGTTTTCACCAAATATAGATTTAAAACATGTTATTCTGAAAGGCCAGAAAATAGCGTGGAAGGGATGTAGACCCGTGTGTCTGCATGGTCTGTGTGGTGTTCCCATTTCACTAGAGCACTGAAATGCATGTGTAATCTTATTCGGTGTTAGCTTAATGTTCTCCTTGCCGAGTGCTATCAGCTGTGGCAGAACTGTTTTGGTAGAAGGTTCTCAGATAACAAAATGCTGAATTACGAAATCTGAAAGGAAAACTGGATTTGGGGGAGCCAGAAACTATTAAAAGTAACTCTGTATACTGATAGTTAATTCTGCATGTGTTTGTGATGTTTCTTAGGAGTTGGGCCTCTGTCAACTACGTGAAGGCGCATCTGGCAGCAGTTTGAGGGCCATTCTGTGTACTTTCACCCTGTTGGTTTATCATACTTACGTCTCCTTAATCCTTGGTGAGACCCACTGTGTAGCTGTTCAGTCATGCTACACATTATGATAGCTGTTGTGATCTTGAACTGAATTTTGGAACTGTGGCCAATTAGCTTTGTAACAGGAGATTGCTGTATACTTAATTATGATCTGAAATGAGTATCTCTGGCAAAGCTATGTCTGCAGAAATGGTGAGGGTGGATACCAAATACCAACATCTTGTTCCATTTCATAGGCTGTTTCAACGTGCAACAGCAAAATACCACAAAACATTTTTAAGTTCAGACAAGTCCTTATCCATGAATTAATGTCACATATTGTGAAAATTATCTCCATAAAGAAGTATGTACTCCCAGACAATTTACTTGGAAGTTCAAACATGGAGAATTAATTGCTTTTGTTACATGGGGCTAAAAGTCACCATTAATTCTGTATGCATCTTTGACATATTTTCACATTTTTTAGTTTGGAAGTATTTTAGTCCTTGTCCCTCAGGCTCATCAGGAAATTAAGGAGAACTTCATTTCTTTCAGTATCACCTGTACTTCATTACTGAGCTCAAAATTAGGAAAGGGGGCAGCCGAAGAATGTTTTCCTAGCTTGCTAAAGAAAGCAATTAAAGGGATTTAAAAATATAACTAGGATCTATAACAGAGCAGTTTAAAGAATATTCATGTATTCTATTCTGTTTCTACTTACAGATATTTACGATCTCAAAAGCATTTAGTACCTTCAGGACAATAATTCATTTTTATAGAAACACAATATGATGAAACAATTTTGCTTTTGCATAAAAGCAGTCATTCCTTAATCTGTTTAAGCCATAATATGATTTGGAAATGAAAATCTCAGTTTATGAAACTTTTTTTTTTAAGTACATTGAAGTTGGTTTGTTATGTTTTCTAGGCACAGGGGAAGCTAACCTCCAGGAAGCAGACAGTCTCCTTGAACCCTACCTCCATAAATTTCCAAATGTGTGTATTCTCAATAAATTTTATAACAGCAATGTTCCCTAACCTTCCCTAACCTTAGAATAGTAACTGGGTATTTTTCTCATCTCCTTTCAAGGGTTCCATTATTCTATTTTATGCTGCCAGAATAGATATACTGAAAGGAAATTTTGAAAAGGTAAATATTTTTTTTTTCTTTTTAAGGTTTCTACTTGTTCAGTGCTCAACTTAAGGGGAAAAAATCTAATTCATCTAACTAACTCATTTTAGTTGGACTGATAATTGTGCTTTTATCCTAGTTCATGTTCAGTGTCAATGTTGATTCCATCTCTCTCTGTGTGAGATTGAAAGGGGAGTTTGTCTTATTTTACTAGTCAGGTGTTGGGTGCTATGAAAGAATTTGCTCTGTAGTTAGACACAGCTCTCATATGGAGCAATGACTGAGGCAGTTTTCATCATTCTTATGTAACTGCATCGTAGGCGCAGTTGAGGTTCCAAGAATGCATAGCGGCCCAGCAAGAGTGGAAACAGATTCATCACCTGTGTTACTGGGAATTGATGTGGTGCTACACCTTCCAGCAGAACTGGCTTCAAGCATATCGGTATGCAGACCTGCTCAGCAAAGAGAGCAGGTGGTCTAAGGTAAATGGGCAGGTGGATGTTGTTGTCATGTACCAGTAGCCTCTCAGCAGTTAAACTTGCATTTCCATTCACACCATAAGTGTAACTCTTGCTTTCTTCTGAAACGTGTAGCCCAAAGCACAATGGCACCAAAATGAGGTACTTAACCAGAGTTGTGATGAAAGAGGAGGGAGAGGAAAACTGTTTACTTGCATCTCAAGTTGAGTTCTAACACTCGCTAATAAAACTTGGCTGAAGACACCGTGTTTGTTACTTAATTATAAACAAATCAGAGCAGGCCCACTCAACAGATGCTTTGCGACATGAAGTGGGAAGGCTGCTGGAGAGAAGGTCTCACAAGAAAAGTTTGGGGTATCGACTTTTTTGCTGTAAAACAGTTTCTCAAAGTATGAACCCAGCACAATGTGCAAATAATCTTGAAACATCATTTTTGTTTGTTCCTTTCTAGATTACTGTTTCATTATGCTTAATGGAAAAGGGCATACATCCATCTCTTGACAAAAGAGGAAAAGAATAGTATATTCAATGTGAAGTGCAAACGTCTTGAATAGAATTATGGAAGTTTCTTTTTTACCTCTGCAAAGTCCAGTTACTGAATTGTCCTTGAATTAGTACTCACATATTTTTCTTCTGTTTTTTTTCAGGCATGTCTACACATAACAGATCATATAATAACATTAACTGACTTTAAAATAGTTATGTCATTTAATCTCATCTTTTTATCTGTGATCTGCATAATAAATTGTCCTATTATGTTCAGGAGACAATGTTAGCATTCTAACTTATTTAGAATGTTAATGAATATGTTGAAAAAAAAATTATAGCATAAACTATGTGACAAAGGAAAAGCTAAAATTCTATAGTTTCACCTGCCTGAGAATTACTGGAAACACTTGCAGCAAGTGGCTTGAGAGATTTGAGTCCTTAATGTATTGACCAAACACAGCAAATTAGATGTGGTAATACGTTGTTGTTTCTTTTTTAAATAGGCAATATATGTATTCCAAAAGGCAGCGATTCTATGTATGCTTCCAGAGGATGATTTGAAAAGGACTGGTGAGGATGTTGTATCTTTATTCAGGTAAATACTTATAAAGCAACTAGGTGTGCAGTCATCTTCTCCAGTATAAAAGTTTTTGACTGAGTTTCTTCATCTTGTGTGACTTACTTCCTGCTTATAACCAACAACTTTCCAATTTTTCCTTCTTGCTTTCAGTGTCATAATATTTAAAATGCTGGTCTTATCAGTAAACATATGTTCCGCAACTGCAGCCTCAGTGGTGTGAAAAAATTTAAGATGTTATACTTCAGAGGACAACAGCAAATCTTTCTAAATGAAATTAGATGAAATAAAAATTACATAAAGCAACTTTTGTTCTGCATTTTCCTTCCTTGTAGACAAGTGGAAAGTCTAAAACAGAGAATTGCAGGAAAATCTATCCCAACTGAGAAGTTTGCGGTGAGGAAAGCTCGACGCTATGCAAGTCCTCAACCAGTGAAGCTGATACTACCTGCCTTGGTATTTATGCTTGCTTTCTTTTTGTTCTTTTCAAATAAGAAAGAAACATATTTTCCTGTATAATGAATTATACTTTATCAGGTAGTGTGTAGCTGGTTTTTAAAAATTTTTTAAAGAATTATTGCATTAATAGAATCCCAGAATCACATGGAGTTGGAAGGGACCTCTGGAGATCATCTAGTCTCACCCCCCCTGCCAGAGCAGGTCCACCTAGAGCAGGTTGCACAGGAACTTGCCCAGGCAAGTTTTGAATGCCTCTAGAGAGGAAGACTCCATAGCTTTTTGGGAAGCCTATTCCAGGGCCCTGCGACCCTCAAAGTAATGAAGTTCCTTCTTATATTTAGGTGGAACTTCTTACGTTCAAGTTTGTGCCCATTTCCTCTTCTCCTGTCACCTGAGCACCACTGAAAAAAGACTTGCCTCTTTAAGTATTTATAGGAGTTGATGAGATCCCTTATCGGCCTTCTCCAGACTAAAAAGACTCAAGTCTCTCAGCCTTTCCTTGTAAGAGAGGTGTTCTAGGCCCCTAATCATCTTTGTGGCCCTCTGCTGTACCCTCTCCAGCAGTTCCCTGTCCTTCTTGAACTGGGGAGCCCAGAACTGGACACAGTGCTCCTCAGGGGCCTCACCAGGGCAGAGCAGAGGAGCAAGATGACCTCCCTCGACCTGCTGGCCACGCTCTTCCTGATGTGCCCCAAGATGCCATTGGCCTTCTTGGCCACAAAGGCACACTGCTGGTGATCCCATAAAGCAGTGGGATTGTTGTGATGAGTACTAGGGGCTAGATCATGCTACTACTAGCAGCCCAACACCAGAGTCAGACTTTTCATCTGGAAGTTCAGACAGAGAGAGGATGATTGCTGTTGCCACATGAAGCTGAAAGTCACCTTTCAGCAAGAAATTTGCGTGGGTTTCTAGCATATGTGTTCACGCCCTTTAGTTTGGCAGGTTTTCAGTCCTTGTTCTCCATACTTATTAGGAAGTTAAGGAGTACTTCAGTACTTTCTGTTCTTCTGGTGAAAATGAAGAGCGGTGGGATGTTTTTGGTTTCTGGGTTTTTTCCTTATATTGAGTCTGAGTAAAACATGCAGGAGTTAATGGTGCTTTGCGAATGGTATTCTAATTTCCCATGCTTTTAACTTAGAGGCATTAGTCTTACACAGTCTGTTTATGAGTGCACAGCAGTTGTACTTTGTATATATGATGCTAAAATTTTTCCGCATGGATAATTTAGCAACAACTGAAGATGAAAAACATAATTTCAGAAGGGATTTCTTACGTTACAGCTCATTGATATAGAAAGAAGAGTCCAAAGAAAATGAATCCTTCAGTTGTAAAATTCATTGTATACCAAATTACATGAAAGACCTAAGCCTTGTGGTCAGAGGCCACAAACTGAACCTAAAATACCCAGTTTTGCTGATATGTTACATAGGTGATGGTAAACTGTCACGTGATAAAATCTGTGCAGTTTTGTTTTTAAAGATTTCTGAAAATGCATGATAGAGCCCATTAAAAACTTTCAAAACTTAGAAATCCAGGTTAACTTTGCCCACACCCGTTCAGTGTAATTTTGTATCTTTTATACATAAATACGCTTATGCATTCCTAATTAAATGATTATTAATGCAAACATGATAGTCTTTGTAAACGTGTGTGACTGACAGGATGTCCTATACTCATTGTGGGTAGTTATTTGAAGTCCTACAGATACTTCTATTTGTGGGGTTCTCAACAGTGAGTGTTCTGGCTTTGAAACCTCTTATTGTTTAACACAGGTTTTGTAGGCAGTATTTTTATGTGCTCAAAATGCTCCATAACAGTCTTCTAAGAGATAATCTTCAGTTAAATATTTATGTGATTCCATGAGTCTGTCTTCTGTATTGTTTTGTCAGGAAATGATGTACGTTTGGAATGGCTTTGCAATTGTGGGCAAAAGAGCAGACCTCACTGAAAGTTTACTGGTAACAATTGAAAAAGAAGAAACCGCTCTACAAAATGAAACTAGTAAGTTATCAGTTAAGATGGAATTAATAATCTGGTAAGAAATGTTGAAGCTTTTCTCTGCTTCTGTCTACTGATGAGGTAAGTTTTGACTCACACAATGTACTATTGAATCTGAGTATGGGAATTTTGGAGCCACGTGGAAGTTAGAAGTGGTTCTTCAGTACGTTCTTTATCCAGCTTCATTGATGCTGCAGAATAATACAGAAAACTCAAGGATGTGATGTTATTAGTTACAGAACTTAACTGAATCTTGCTAAGACACTCCAGTCTGAGAGCATTCTTGGAGTGTAATCTGCTAATTTCTTACCAGTCTGATAAACAGACTGGTAAGCAAAATTGCTAAGGCAATTTGCACCACACTTTTACTTTACTACAGAGACACATACTGAGCAGAATATGACTAAGTATAAAGGAAACAATGAAGTACTCTACATGAGTCTGTTTAGGTTTACTTATTGCAGCCAGGTATACCTGCTTTTATCAGGTGGCTGCTGTTCTGTGAACTTCTCATTAGACTTCTCTTTTGTGTTCTTCTAGAATGAATAAATGAATATCTTTTTATTTATTATGCAATAAATATTATCGGTTATACATTAAAAATAATTTTTACTGAACCTCGATTTAATCACACCTATCAATAATTGAGCAAAAGTTAGTTTTGCTACATTATTAAAACATTTATTATGAAATGTAAAGGTACATCTAATTATGACTTACATATAAACTGAAGTGATGCATCAGAAGTTATACAAGGACATACAAGAAACATACACTGGTGAAATCTAGATGCTGTAATAAGATAAATGAGAGTAACTTACAAGGCTGAGACTGAATTGGGTCTCTTTAATTGTTTTTATTCTATTCACATTTCTGCATAATTGGTAGTATACTTCTTAAATCTCAAGTGTGTTCCTTTTTTGTTGTCATGTTAAAACCAAAAGATAGCAATAAGCAAGATGTGCAAATGAAGTCACGTTCCCTTGAGTTCTGTGGGGAGGGTTCTGGTAGGAGCTGTAGGGAATCTGGTGCTGTATCATCCAGAGGCTTGTGCTGTAAGTGCTAATCCAATGTAGCAGTGAAGGAAACTTCCTGCCAAATTTCAAAGCAAAGATGCACAAGGTAGCAAAATAAAAGGAACAGAAATAAGACCAGTATGTTTTTCTTATGGAAATATGCAGTTTACAAATAGGATGTAATCTGGAAGCATATTTGTCTTTTATCTGTATTTTTTTTAATAATGACTGCAGTCAAAGGTAGTTTTGTTCTGGATTTTTATCTGTGAACCTGACTTTTGTTTAAAGATGTGGACTCAAAGAAAATAAAGACTCTGATTACCAGAATTGCTTCTCTGGTAATCCTTTGGATTTCTGGAAATCTTATTCTTCCACAGTCATCTCCAAGATATAAAAGAGGAATTTGTAACTTCAAGAAAAAGTAGAATTTTTTTGTGTGTTTTAGAATCCTGATAATATTTCCTCTGGTGTAGGACTGCATGAAGATGGTTCTCCCATGTGCATTGCAAGGTTGCCTGTATCAAATTGGCGTGTGCATTTACTGTCATTTACTGTCAGTGTTTTGGCATAATATCTTTTCTTCCTGTGGGAAATACCAGTGAGATACCAGTTGAAGTTGTTAAAGGCTGGTGAGTTTTTACTGACATCAGTGCTTGCCCCCAGTAATTTCAATGAATGAGTCCTTTAGGAGACAGTCATATGAATGCGATTCTTTAGCCTATCAAAACAGGCTACAGGGAATGCAAAATACTCACCCACTGCAATTCTACCTGTCACTAAAAGCGCAGTCTGTCAGTTTTTATCTATCAAGACTTTCTGGGTTTAAACACAGACAGAAATAAGCCTGAACGTAGTGGCAAAGCACTTCGCTGAATCCTAAGATGCTTTAGTCTTGCATGTTTCAGAACTGTTTACGTAGGATTTTTTTGGCAGACTATTAAGAAAAAAAAATTAATGTGACCTTAGAGAGCTGGTAATTAGTCGTAAACAACATGATCTGGAGGGCGAGTGTTTTGCTTCCTGAGTTGTTAATATATGTGCTGCCATCTGTCTATCCGTACGTGTTTTCTTCCCTTTCTTTTCCTTCCCTGCACACAGCAAGTGCTATAAACCAAGGCAACAAAAAACCACATTTGTTAAGGTTATATTTCTGAGTTGCTTCACAAAAGCTCTTTCATCTGATATTTTTAGTCCTGTTGAACATAACTTTCTTGAATTTTCCAAATGTTATACACTATATGTGAAGCTTCTTAATTGTTAGAGATGATGGGAATAATAAAACTCATTTTCTCAAATTTGTACAGCCAAATAATGCTTCTGAAAAGTTCTGCAGGACAGAGTCCTAGGGTGTTCTTGTGCTTTTCTTGTTGCTGGTTGTACTGGAGGTTTGCAAGTGCTCTGCAACAGGGGAAGCTATGAAGATAATATATTGTAAAGGACATTTCAGTCTCACTGTAGGTTTTGCTTCCTGTTTAGATGTTACAAGTACAGAAGTCTTTAACTGATGCCAGTTTATACCCTGCTTTGTACTAACTTCCAGATACAAAAGACTGGGGACTATCGGGCTGTTCCAGTTTCTTCCTCTTTCTTCTTAGCCTGTATCTTTAAAGAGAAAGATAGAGATGTTATGCACGCATCTTTTTTAGTAGACAGTATTTAAAATTGTCCCAGAAGGTTAGGTATGTTTTGAGGTATAAAATCTGAGAAGCAAAGTCCTGAGTCTGAATACGTGTTCTCTACTGAAAATCTAATTTTCCTTTTCATGATGTCTTCAAATTGTTTGATGATGTATCTTGCTTTTACTTTTAGATCACAATGAATACTATATGGATGATGTGTGCATGTTACAATTACTGAAGGGCCTCTGCCTGAAACACTTAGGAAGACTCATGCAAGCTGAACTATGTTTCAGTAAAGTAATTCAAAGGTAACAATAACATGAACAGACTCTTTGCCTTTATATTTTTTGCTTTGGGTGAGATTTCTGATACTCCTGTAGAAGCCATCATGTTAGAATTTTGATTAAACTTCAATGTCCAGTTAGGACCTGGAATTAAAATCCTTCTGAAAGTAGTTGGAGAACTACAAAACTTTGCTTGTATTTTTCTATAGCAAATTAACAATATATAGCTTTATATAAATGCAATGTTTTAGATCAAATAAATCAAAATGATGAGTAATGCATTTATCTGAATACATTTAGAACTAGTATTTTTGTATTTGCAGAGCTATCAATGTAAGTAAAGATAGCTCACATGTATTTCTTGTTTTAGTGTGTTTTCAGGATTTATTACTTCAGGAGTTAATGCTTCTCTTTGCAGATGATAAATTGTTGCTACTTGTTTCAGTTGAAAACTTGAGTTTTCAATGTTGTATATTTACAAATATATTGCAGTAGATATGGATCTGACACCTAATAACTGTTCTTTATATAACACTGAGTCATGTATTGATTGTATAGTTGTAAATGTCTAAGAATTTTCAGAATAGGCTAAAAAAGCAGGTTTTATGTATGCGTTTTTCCTACTAATTAATTTAGAAAAAACAATATTTAAGGATAATTTTTTACATATACTTTTACTGCTTGTTCCCATTTTCTTGCCATCTTGCCTTCTCTTACTGTTTGTGACATCCCAAATGAGCTTAGTCAAGCACCTTTCAAGTTGCAGTTCATCAGGGTTTGATTGGTTTCAAGTTGCAGGAATGCTGTTTCTGAAAACCTTGGTCAAATGCAGTTGACACACTGGGGGCTCCTAGAGCCAAGATGTCTCAAAAAACTTCAGACAACACTTCTTAAACTCAATGTTTTGCATAGGGTGGGAGGAAAAGCTTTTTCTGCCAAATTAAATACCTATATTCTGGTGAGCTTTACTCTCTACATTTCTTGGGCTGCTACAGTACATTTAGACTGTTCATGACATAAGCAGTCTCCCTACTTTAAGACACACTTAGGCTTTTCTTGGCAGAAGAGGTGCCTCTGTACAAGTGTCCTCTCCAAGTGTTATGAGAACTTCTGCAGTGCTTGTTGCAAACCTTTTCACTCTGTGGTATTGCTTGATGTTACTCTATTCAGGTAAGCATCGAAGAGTTGATTGTGAAAGATACAAGACATGCCAAAATATGAGATGTCTTTGTCACCTCATTGTGTAGTGGCAAGATCAGCCTTCAGGAATTCCAGGTCCACAAAGCCTGTGGGAAAGTCTGGAATGTGCAAAAATTACCCTTTGACAGAGGAGGGTCAAGCTGGGAAAAGCATGGACAGACTAGTCATACATATGCCCATGGCAGCTCAACATACTTAAGTACATAGGACACTGGCATACAACCATGAATGATGAGGGAGCTGGCCAATGATATTATAACAACCCATTATTTTTGAGAGGCCTTGACAATTAGGGGAAGCTCCTGAGGACTGGAAGAAAGTAAATGTCACTCCTATCTTCAAGAAGGTCAAGGAGGAGCATCTGGGGAACTACAGGCCACTCAGCTTCTCATCAGTACCCGGGAAGGTGGAGTAAATAATTCTGGAAACCCTTTCCAAAATCCTGAAGGTGATCAGGAGTAGCCAGCATGGATATGTGAAGGGGAAATCATGCTTAATCATCCTTATAGTCTTCCACTATGAGATGACTGGCTCAGTAGATGAGGGGACAGCAGTGGATGTTCTTTGTCTTGAGTCTAGAGAGGTTTTTGACACTCTCCAACAATATTCTCACAATTCTCTCACAAAAAAACTGATGAAGTCTCAGCTGTGTAAGTGGTCAGTGGGGTGAGTTGAAAAGTGGCCGAACTGCTGTGTTCAGAAGGCTGTGATCAGTAGCATGAAGTCAGCTGAAGGCCAGTCACCAGTAGAATAATGAGACTTCAATGCTGGGGCCTAGTTTTTAACATCATCATTAAGGACTGGCATAATGGGACAGAATGCAACCTCAGCAAATGTGCAGATGATACAGAGTATTCTGGATTGTGGTGCTGACCTTCAGAGTGACCTGGACAGGCTGGAGAAATGGACTGACAGCAACCTCATGAAGTTCAATGAAAGGAAATGCTTCTCCCTACCCTTACAGGCAGTAGCACAGGCTGCTGGGAACCCACTGGCTGGAGAGCAGCTTGTCACAAAATGTCCTGTGGATCTGGGGCATTATGGTCAACTACAAGTTGACCATGAGATAGCAGTATGCCTTTGCAACAAAGATGGAAAACAGTGTCCTGAGTTGCATTAGAAAAAATGTCATCAGGAAGTCGAGAGTGGTGATTCTTCCTCCCCTCTCAGCACTGGAGACGCTGCATCTGGAGTACTGGGTCCAGTCCTGGACTCACTGGTACAAAGGAGACACGGATACACTGAAGCAAGTTTAACAAAGGGTCACAAAGATAATTAAAGGCTTGAAGCATCTGATCTGTAAGAAGAAGCCAAAAGAACTGGGAGTATTCAGACCAGAAAAGAGAAGACCTAAAAGGGTTACCTGAAGGGAGTGCGTTGGTTTTGGTTCTGTTTTTTTGTTTTTGTTTTAAAAAAGAGCCAAGCTCTTCTCAATGGTGCCAGAACCAGAAGTAACAAGCACAAACTGAAATACAGGAAATACTGTTTAAACATAAGGAGATTTTTTTTTCTTTTTTTTAGTCAAACACTGGCACAGGTTGCCCAGTGAGACTGCGGAGTCTCCATCCTTTAAGATATTTGAAACCTAGGTGGACACAGTCTGGGACAGATTGCTGCTGTTGACCTTGCTTTGAGCAGAGGATTGCGGTAGAGGATCTCCAGAAGTGTTTTTGAGCCACAGTGATTCTGAGAATTTCTTGTATTGAGGAAAAGTTGAATTTTCTTCTCTGCTGATTTGTTCAGGCAAGCTGGGGTAAGAGGGTCTCAGTTCTGTGAGTGAGAGAGTGAGAAAGAAGTATTTGTATTATTCTACCTAACCTAATGAAAGTTGGTTTTATCTCAAGCCATCTTTTTGGATGATTGACGTTTTTTTAACTAAGTCACACAATGATGGGACAAGGGGCAATGGGCACAAGCTGGAACATAGGAAGTGCCATGCAAATATGAGGAAGAACTTCTTTAGGGTGACGGTGACAGAGCCCTGGAACAGGCTGCCCAGGGAGGT
>BJBW01011435.1:0-24695 GCA_004320125.1 Scolopax mira
GCTCTCCTGGAGCCCCTTCAGATATTGGAGGCTGCTCTATGGTCTTCCCAGAGCCTTCTCTTCTCCAGGCTGAACACCCCCAGCTCTCTCAGCCTGTCCTCACAGCAGAGGGGCTCCAGCCTCTGAGCATCTTCATGGCCCTCCGCTGGACCCGTTCCAACAGGTCCATGTCCTTCCTGTGCTGAGGACTCCAGGGTTGGATGCAGTGCTCCAGGTGGGGTCTCACCAGAGCAGAGCAGAGGGGCAGAATCACCTCCCTGGCCCTGCTGGCCACACTTCTTTTGATGCAGCCCAGGATACAGTTGGCTCTCTGGGCTGCCAGAGTGGACTGCCAGGTGATGTTGATCTTTTCATCCGCCAACACCCCCAAGTCCTTCTCCTCAGGGCTGCATCATCGGAAATGCTAGCCAGTTATCCTAGCTTTTAATGGATCTTAATTCTGCTGGCTAAAATTAATTATTTAGCTAAAGAGGACAGGGGGAAATTAGTTGTCTTTGACAGTAATTAATACTGCTTTAATTACTTATGATGAGTGTGAGAATATAAACTTTTTGACACTGACATCAGTAGAAAAAGCTCTTCCAGATCTGGACAGTCATTGGCAACTATTGCTTGCTTTTAATCTAGTCAATATTTAGATACACTTTATTTCTCATCCTGAGCTGGGCACATTAAGACAATGCAGAGAGGCTTCTCTCTACACAATTAGAGGTTATAAAAGCTCTAACTTTTTCATAGTTGTGCATGATTTTCTTTAGAAACAAGTTTCAAGAAATTGACTCGACTGTCACATTTCAATAACAGGTTTCAGTGCCTTGACAGGCTGAAGGATGTTTTCTCTGGAAGAAATTAATTGATATTATAATGCCCACCAGCCATTAGAAACTAGACTCTGGTATTAATAAAATGCCTGTCTCTTTTAGCGATAGTTTGTCCCATCTGCTATTAATTTCTGAAGAGATAAGAGAAAACCATAACCATTTTGCTCAGCAGCAGTAATCTGAAAGCTCACACGTCAGGATGTACTTCTCTCCGTGTATTTGAAAAAAACATATAATAATAAAAATGACATTTCCAATAAGCTCAGAAGAAAAAAAAATCATACCCCAATAATAAAATCAGAGCTGGAGAAATTCACTTCTTAGCCATGAAGCCTCTGGCAGTTTGAGCAGACTATTTAACTTAATCCACTTCTGCTGCACACGTTTGAAAGGCTCTATAATTGGAATTATACCTAGGGATGTCAAGAAATGTCTGGATAGTGAAAGGTGCCTCTGTTTCAGATTCATAGATATATTTGTCTGAGCAAACACAAAGTGGGGTTTCTGGCACCTGGCACATCCTTTGCTCACACTCTTGGGTGCTGGAGACCTTTCTCCCCCCTCCAGCCAGAAATTAAACATCCCCCCTGAAGCACAAGAGGAAACAAGTCCTCCAAGAAGGTGGCCTTGGACACAAATAGCTCCAGCAAACCCTGGAATATCAATTACTATTTTTGTTGCTCATGCCTTTGCAGTTCACTAAATAGCAGTGGGACACTTCAGACCCCTAACTTCAGAGCTCTATTTGTTCATTATTTTTTTCCTTAAGACACCCAATGAGGACTCTGGTAGCATTATATACAGAAAATTCAATTTTGATCTAGTGGAAGACTCTGGTATCCATACCTGCCAGCCAAATGTATCCCTAGTGTTTTCTACATCACACTTTAAAGAACCCTATTTAATAAAATCTATAACTCCAGGCATTTCCAGTGGAAATGCTTTCTGCATTAATTAATAGAAAACACCATGTGTGTACATATACCATTAACATATTTTTCTTTTCCAAATCAGGAAAGGATATAAAAAATTTACTGAAGCCTGAGTGGTGGCAGGATGAGTTAAAGCAACTGGCTAACTTCATCCTTGTCGCAAAGCTTTCACCATTTTAAAATTCTGAATGCACCAAACCTGTTTCAGATACATAGTTCCTAAAGCCATTCAAAGCCATTGCCTTAAACACGAGCAGGTTTTTCTGCAGTTCTGCGTAAGGCTAACGTAGGAACAAGAGTGGGAGGCACACCTGTTAAGGCAATCAGCAACAAACAGACAATCAATATTAAACAAATAAGATTGTGGAAGGAAACTACCAGCAAGCATCAGTAATGTAAAACGTACAAGAGTACCCCCTTACACAAACACACATACAAATGCAGAGGAGCATGTGTTTACACACACATACCTGTATATATGCAGGTGTGCTAAGCATACCTTTTTTATTGTGGGCAACATATATATTTGCATTTTGGAGCCACGAACTTTCAGTAAGGTGATCTTGAAAATTAAAATTTTACCATCAGTTGTTGAAAAATATGAGTCCCTGTAGAAAATATTCTCATTTTAAGAGTTGCTTTGATATCTCTGCTGCACTAGTCACATGCCTGGGGTTCTTCTCTCCAAAGTATAATCATAGGAAAAAATGTTATGGTCAAATTTGGTCTTTATTACTGATCATCAGGCCAAATTTTGCCACTGAGTAAAGTGAGGACTGTCGGTGAAGCAAACAGAAGGTGCTGTGGCTTGACACTGGTTTAGCTGTAATCAAAGCTGATCCCAGCCTTTCAGAGTAAAACACATTGATATCAGGCAGGGCCTTTTTACAGAACTCATTGAGCTGTAAATTACATCTTCTGTCGTGGTGCCTCCCTAGACAATATGTGCACGGCCACTTTGTCTGAGTGCAGTTATTAAAAGCCTCCAGCCCCATTTCACATGTTCCATTCTGTGAAGTTATTGGGACCTCCAAACGCTCCGCAGGGCATATTCCATCCCTGCACTCGTGCACAGCTAAACGGGGGCAAACTGGCAGGGCTGGTGACTCTCACACAAATCAACACAGGTAGAGGTCGGCGTTTTAGGCTGCTGGGAAGCTCAGAAACTTCCATTCTTTAATGTAATCAGAGCTGAAAATATGTTTCAAACCCAAGCTTCTTCATCGCTAGGAACAATGTGCTCGTGGGTGAATGGGAGAGGTGACCCGCAAAGGTTGCTGAGAATGGCATTGTATTGAGCACAAAGATGAGGAAATTTGCTTCCCCGGCTGCTGACCCACAGGATCTCCACTTTGCTAGCAAGGAAGATGGAAAGTGCTGCTGTCCATCTGTATTGAGCGCTCCCTGACTAATCGCCTCATTTCCAAAAGGGCAGCCAAAGTTAATGGCCAGAAGAGCAGGGCAGCCTGCTGCTGCTGGGAGAAAAGAAAGAATCCCTGCTCTTTGCAGATGGTTCTCACAGTCACAGCATAGAACCCTCAAAAAACCAGCCTGGGAGAAGTCATCATACCCAAGCCTCTGCCCTAGCAGCTGATCTATGGCTTCTAGGCTGTGCTGAAGGGACAGAGTAGACACAGATCTTTTAAGATCTTGAATAAGGTCTTCCACAGCCTCCTCAGGAACTGATGACAGTGCCCACTTAACACTACCATTAGAAAATTTTCTTCTTCACCCGGATGTCCCTACTGGTATCCATGCCATATTTCTTGCCGTAGCTCTTAAGAACCTGGAGAATGGCTCACCACTTTAATGTTTATGAGGACAGATACCATGTCTTTTCTCAAGTTTTTCTTCACTAGACTAATTAACTCTAATTTATTCAGCCTCTCTTTATAGCTTATGTTTGTTTTCCTCCGAAGCCTCCTGTCACTCTCCATCATTCATGATGCACAGCCCCAAAAGGGAAGGCAGAAATTCCTCTGAGGCTTTGCCAGTGCTGAGACTGGTAGCGGGTGACTTCACGTGCCTTCTAAGTTCCCTGGTCTCAGTGCAGGGGGTGTGTGTGTTCTTTGTGACAGCAACCACCACTGTGCCACTACAAGCTCAGATGATCTTCCCCAGGGATGCTCCCCAGCTGGTCGTTCCTCATCTGCTACGTGTGTCATTGACTATTTCTGCTAAAGTGCCTTCAACATACCCACCTTGAAATTATCTTTTCTGGGGGCAAGTACTCCAAATTTTCAAGATGGTTTTGAATTTAATCCTACTCTCCACTGTTCTCACAAACCTTTATAGGAGCTGTCCAGAGAAGCTGTGGATGCCCCATCCCTGGAGGGGTTTAAGACCAGGTTGGATGGGGTTTTGAGTGACCTGCTATAGTGGGAGGTGTCCCTGCCCAGGGCAGGAGGGTTGGAACTTTAAGGTCCCTTCCAACTCTAACCATTCTATGATTCTATGATATGAGCTGCTAATCTAATAGCACACTATTTCGTTATCCTGGCTAATAAATATATGAAATGATATTACATTCAAAACAGAGGTCCAAGACAGACTTCATTTTGTACATCCTTCTGCTTCGGGAGTGAGCCATTCGTAATTATTCTCTGATCAAGGCCACCCACCAGTTTGGCCCTGCCCTGTAGAAGCTTAATCAATGTCACATATCTCTCAGCCATTACATTAGTGCTGAGGTGGTGCCAAAAGCCTTATTAAAGTCAAGCTGTAACATCTACTGCTTCTTCTGCATGCCATTATCCCATCAGCAAAGAAAACTAGGTTGATCTGACACCGTTTCTCCTTGATAAATCCAGTGAAGCTCTTACTCATATATACTTTTGAAAGGTGCTCTTTTAAAGTTTCATTAACTATTGCACAGGTTTTCTACGAATTGATGTGTAACTGACTGATCTGCAGTCAATTCCCCAAATTTCCTTTCTTCACCATGTTGAAGAGAGATGAATACAGCAGTTCCCTCCTGGCTTTCAGTGTCTCCCTGGCTTTCTGCACCCTCCAGGGCAACTTTTGCCTTTCCCGAAGTTGCTTCAGGTAATTCTGGATGAAGTCACCTTTGCTAGAGAACAGGACAATTTGCAAAGCCCCTTTAGGGGCTCTGTCATAATTTGGGGTGGTGGGAGGTGTGGAATAAAACCTTTAATAATTAACCAGAAATAGTAGAAAAATAAAGAACATGATCTTAGGTACGATGAAACATTAACACCAGTGCCAAGTTATCAGTGTTGCTGTACTGTCTTTAGGTACCTTAACTTAAACTTAAGTAAAACTTTGCCTATCCTGTAATTTCCTCATTTAACAGATGGGGAAAGTCAAAGATCCTGAGTATCTGAAGGGCTCATTCATACTTTAATTTTTAAGACTAAAATACACAGCATCTTGTGTATTGGATGCCCCCACTGAAGTAGTCAGGCTGCACCTAGCAAAAGGGTTGCTAGGTGTCATCCTGAATAAATCCCTTAAGCCATATACTGCCACTCAGCAACCAACCCAGAAACAAAACACAGACCCAGCATCCAGCTCCCAAACCAGTGCACTGAGCAAAAATTCACCACCTTTACATGAAGAGAAACAGTTTCACAGGTCTTTCCATGCAGGAAAACATCCTAAAGCCCTTTATCTACCATAAGAAAAAAGCAGAAGAATATATACAAAGTGTGCACAAGGCCCAGAAGGAAATCTGTATACCAGATTTCATGGTATGCAGAAAAAGGGACACAGGAAACACTGACAGAGCCCAGAGACTGTCAGGTGTTGGGAAAACTCTTTTAGAGATAGGGCCAAGGGAAGACCATGTATCTATTTGAGAGCAGGTTGGAGAAGGTTAGAATCGCATAGATTATCATTAGGTCCTTTCCCCCTCTTTTCCTTAATTATAAAGGCAACAGTATTTCATCCCTTTTTAGGTGGGAACACTTTCCAGATGCTTTATTTTTACACCAAGTCAATTATGAAAAGACTTCCTCTGAATGAAGCAGCCCAATTTTTTAAGAAAATGCAGCAAAAATGACACAACTTTTTCTGTAGTTACCGAGGCTGATTAAAACTTCTGTCTAAATGTTTTCTAACACAATTAAGTTTGCCATTAAACAGTCATCTTTTTTCAGACAAGTAACGACCTGAGATCAGAAATGCTCCTCCAGCCCCATTCCATATCAACATATAGATGCCAACCTGGGATATGCTAAGGGCAGGGCAGCCCCTTGAAGCATCCAGTGGCTTTCCCAGTACAACCAGAATATACTGGGAGAGGTGGTACCTACCCAGGAAATGCTGAAGAACAGAAGGAAACAACCAGAGCAGAGGCACCAGAGCTGCTTTTTGCTCTCCTGTCATATCATTTAATACATATTTCTTCAAGAAGTGCAATACTTTCAGTGGAAAAGCTTAATGGAAAAAATTTCTTGGTTTTGTTACTGAAAGAACATCCATTTTCTGACTGGCATTGGCTACTCACTTCACAATCTCAGTCATGCAGGCAGGACATGCACAGGGATGATCAGAAATGACCATTCAATGTGCAGCCACCTCATTTCCCTCAGAAAAGAGAGGCAAATAACTTGGAAAGATTAGACACCTGACCACACATTTATCTTGCATGGAAAAGCCCATTTCTTCAAGAAAATCTCCTATCCATTTGGCAGCAGGCCTTTCTCACGTGAAGAATGCTGCCTTGATCTGTAAGGCCAAGAAGACATGGAGGAAGTTCCCAAGGCTCTCTCCCAGTGCCTTCCTGGAGGGAAAACTGAGCTAGCGGGGTCTGGGCTCGAGCTGTTGAAAGGAAACCACACTCTTCCTCCTACGGATGACGGTGATCACAGCATAATTTCTGCTCCTAAGAGGGCTGGTCACAGGGTCAGCCCCAAAAACTAGTTACCCCTGCTCCACACCAAGGCAAGCAGAACCACCAGCTCTTCCATGCTTTCCCTTTCCCACTTGGGGAAGAGACGCAGATGGCTTGGCAGTGTTTGCAAGAGTTTGTCACGAGGGTGGCTAATCAGTGAAACCCCAGTGAAGCCCCCATCTGGGCTAGCAGGCACAGCCTGCCTGTCGCCACCAGCCCTCCCTGTGCAGTTTTAACACTCTGCACCCTTCCTTTTCAGCTTGTGGTTTGCCGAGGTGTGGACTCTGCTTTGGGCCCGGGTCAAGCTCATGTGAGCGCTTGGAGCTGAAGCTCAGAGACAGTAACTGATGCAGGAGGCAGGTTTTTTGGTGTCCTCCCACTGAACAAAGATGCTCGGTGGTCCCAGAAACGGGGCTGGTGCAGCTTTCCTCCCTTTGGGAGGAAAAAATAAAAAGCAAAAAAGCATCGTCGAGCTTGTGCAAGACAGCTTCAACTCAATGTGCAGTCACTGTAGGTATTTCGAGCATCGCTGTGTCAATAGGATGAAAAGGGCAGGCAATGCTCACACCTTTTTAGTGGTGTAAAAAGGCGAGTGCACCCACCACCTTCCCTCAAAACTGTAGCTGCCTAAAGATCTCGTCAGTAAAAAAAACCACCATCAACTTCCGTCCTGTTCTGGCAGCTGCTGGGTCACTGCGTGTGTGGCTCCCGGCCCCAACCAGGCCAGGCCCTGGCAGCCATTTCTGCTTTTCACCACCGCTCCTTCGCTCTCATTTTCTGGCTGGTGGCTGAGCCCCGGCGAGGGCTGCACAAGCCTCGCTCCCCCCACTTCACCCTGCCCCCCCGGAGTCAAAATCTGCAGGGGCAGCTCAGAAATGATGCAAAACACCCTGTTCTTATCAAGCTTTGGAGTATTATTTCTGATTGCGTTCTTCGAGACACAATGAAAATCATTTTGGGCTGAAAGGAAATATTTCTGTCTAAGAGGGAGAGCCATGAGAGAGTTTATATTTACAGCACAGAAGTGCCCTGAAAAGCTAAATGAAGACAAAATAAAATGCTTGATGAGAATGCGTAAGATATCCCTCATTTGATATTTGCTCACATAAACCAATACAAGCTACGGCCTCCCTCTAGGTATACAGAGTCCCATGCCAAGGGCATTTCTGGAGCTCAGATACCCTCAGCTTATGCTGACTTTGGTCTTGTTTTGGGAATCATTGAGTCAGCTGAGGCTATAGGAGACCCCCCAGCTATACCTACTGCAGGGATCATTGGGATCACCAAAGTCACAGGAGAGGGGATTTCCCAAAGCCCACTTGCCCGACTTCAGTAGGGGACACACACACACACGTGCTCAGGAAAGGGGAGAAAATGTGACTTGGCTACCCAGAGATGACCATCCAGCCCACAGAGCTCTCTGGTCCAACTGTTCTAAAAACTGTTTTGCCAGACAATGAAATCAATGAGCAGGCCCTGGGGGACTCGGAAGGAAACAGGGTTTTTCCTGCAGTTAAGCAAAGCACACCGCAAACCCTAACAAATACCAGGATCCCATCACACCTTGTTTCCAGGTCCCAGACCTGCAGATGTTAAAACCAGCTTTCTAGACACCATTCCCCGCAGAGCAAAAACATGAACTTTGGGAAGCAGCCTCTTAAAAAACAAAATCATAAAATAACTCCAGACCCCGTTGCTTGCAATATCTTCTGCGATTATTTCGCCAAAGACTACGAGTATTTTGCAGTCCAGCTGTTGAAATAGATAAAGGAGTGATTTATGATGGGCACAGCAATTCTCAGCTCACCGGTGGAGTAGCAAACGAGCAGACAAACAAAACCTGAATACATACCAACGCAGGTGTGTCCTTTGTACAGCCCAAAGGGGAGCTCAGGGGACGGTGGGTCATTTCCAGAGGGGAGAGGGAAGGAAGAGGCAGCCTTCAGTAGAAGCACGAGCCAGAGGATGCAGAATAAATTAAGGAATGTTTGCCTAGACCTCCTCATCCTAAGGAAGGAAAAAAAAGGAAGAAATCAGGTGGGAAGGACGCATGTGGACCTGTATTCCCTTTATGCTCAGGGAGCATCCTGCATCCTTGTCTCAGTAGCAGCTTGAGGAGAAAAGAGGCCGGTGTGCCTGTGGAGCTCTACGTGATGCAGGGGCTGCTCCCCAGGTGGGGACACACATCTGCCCTCTCAAAGCGTGCAAGGAGGATCTCACACTTGTGCATCGCAGGAGCTCTCCCAGCCCCTGCCCTTCCCACACCCCACAGCCCCACTCAGGACAACTCTGCAGCCACCCACCACAAACCAGTGAGTCCCGTATACATGGGTACCCCCTGACTGGGCTGGGAGGAGGGAGGACATCCTCACAGCCCCAGGCTGCTCTCTGCACCCCCACGCGCCCCCACTACCCCATTTGCAGCTCTTCCCAACCTGCTGGCCTGGGAGGACCACGAGGGTTGCATGAACAGCTCTGGCTCAGCGTTCCCCTGTCTCCTGCTGTAGCAGCGGATGACTAACGACCTTAAACCAGGGTAGCTGGAGCCACTCAGCATTAATAACGTAAGACACTCCCCTCAACAACTAGTCTTACAAAACCAAAAAAAAAAAAAAAAAACCACACCCCAACCCAGCCCTACAAACCCTTCCTCCCCGCCCCGTCGCTCCGCTGCAGACAAGAAAAAAAAACAAAACTAAAACACAAATCTATCTCCGGCTTCTGCTGTAAGATTTTCAACCAGGGTTTCCGTTCGGGAGGACGGGGCATGAAAAATAAAAGCAAGAGGCTGCTCTGGCCGGAGCTGTAGGGGGTGGGAGAGACAGGGTTCCTCCCCCGGCCAGGATTTTGGCGGAGTGGAGCCAGGGGGATGGGATGGGAGGCAGGTGCTGGCGTGAAGGCAGGAGCAGGAGCTGAACCCCTCTTCTCATCAGCTCTGAGACTGTCAGTCTGCAGCCTCCAGCTGCCTGTAAGGCTTGAAAAATCCTGAGCTTTTACTGCTTTGGCAGTCATGACGACTAAAGGTTTCCCTGCCTCTTTTTTTTCCCAGCTCCCTCGGATAAGGCAGAAACCCATCATCAGTCCCCAGCCTGAAGCAAAAGCAGAGAGTAAAATCTGTTTAAATGCTGTTGCTTCAGAGGTGGAACAAGCCCAAACAGCTCCATCCCAGACGCTGTGGATGCAAGGGTGGCTATAAACACACGATGCAGGCACTGCAGGGCCAAAGCTACATCCCACCTCTGTCTTCTTCTATAACCCTGGGCAAGTCTCTTACCCCTCCAGTGGGCCACGAGGACTTCTCTCTCCTTTCCACTCCTTGCCTGGGTTTTTTAGGAGTAGGCACGGTGTCGTCACGGGTGGCTAAAGGGCAGTGAGCAGCCTGTCTCATTTGGCATTCCTACATGCTCCCTGGGCATAATTAAAGGAGACTCTGTTGTAAAAGGAAAAATAGAGAATATAATAAAATCAGTGATTGCCTGTCGAATCCTCAGACATTCCTTCAGATCCAGATGACTCTACAGGGATCAGGTCAGCCTTAGTATTTAATGTGGTTTTTTTGAAAACCACTTTTTTTTTCCTGTGAGAGCCTGACCTATGGCATTTTTAAAGTCAGCCCCAGAAAGTTTGCCTCAATGTTGATAAGCAGGATGTGGCTTGTGATAATGACAATAAAATCCAGTGGCTCTGGGGGAAAAAAATAAAAAAAAAGAAGAAAGAAAAGACTGTTAAAAGCTTCAATGTGAACACATATCACTGCATATCTCCATTCTCTAAGCCAAGCCATTGGCTTCTGAATTTTTCTTCTAAAAAGGAAAACAAAAATTAAACACAAAATAGAGGTAATAGCTGTTGCCTGAGCTTTGCAGACCTGTTCCTGCTTATCATCCTCCTTATAGCAAGCAATGCTAGTTTGCTTTTTTTTTTTTTGGTAATAGCAGATAAACAAAAATCATAGTGCAAAGTACCTTATCCATATGCCAATCCTACTGAAATGTGCAGGATGTTTTTCTTAACGCTGTAAAAACTTGCTATAAAAAGACACTGTGCTACAGTGACTGCAGCTCCATTAAACCCTTTTTAACACACATATCACTTGGATCCCAGTGACACTTTGAAGTCCTTTAAAAACTCTGCATATTGGCTCATGAGCGCTTGCTGCAAAAGCGGAGTGCTAATAATAGGCAAGAAAAATCTTCCTAGCAGAGAGAGGTCTTTGGAATGGTTTCCACTTTATATCTATAGCAAAATACACATCTAAACAACGGCACTTATAAAGTATATAGATAGATCCCAAGCTGCTCCCAGGCATGTAAACCTGCAAAGCATACAGCTCGAGCCCCGTAATCGGCTGTCTTATTTTCTTTCATTTCAGGCTGTGGAAGGAGTGGTGAGATAACCCAGAATCGTGTGTAACACAGAGCTGGGCTTTGCTATACTTTATGCCTTTGCCAAGCTCTTAAACCAATTAAAGGAAACCCCAAAGCTTTTAAAATATGCAGTCTGGACAGGCAAACGAGGGATTTGCATGTGTAGATTCAGAGGACAGCTGGGAAGGTGACACACACCCCTCCCCATCTCCCTTGGTGTTAAATCTTTCTCCTTCCCACTCAAATCAGATAGGAAGCCCTGCCTCTCACCAAGTAGGTTTTTATATTACTTCCAAGTCCCTAAGACTTCCAGACCTAAAGCCATCTTGGTACAGCAGCAAAGAAGCACATGACGTTGTCTCTTAATTAGTTCATAAATAATGTTAAAGGTGTAAAAACCATATTAGATCTGTCCCAAAGGAAGGCATTGGATCACATCTGCTTCCATTAGGTTTGTGTACAACATCTAAGCCAGAGAAGCAGACCTGGGATGAGAGTGACTCAGGAGAAGGTACCTACCTCAAAATAAAGACTTTGGCAGCAGAAGACCAGAGCTCTGCCCTCTGCAAAGCAACAGAACACAGGGGTGATGCCTGGGATGTCCCCCGCCCCAAAAAAATCTGGTAGGGTCACCCTATAGCTTGGAAGCTTTGTCTCCTCAGCTCCCTTGTTTTTTTCAATTTTACTCACCTAAATAGAGTTGAAAATGCCACCAACGTTGGTTTTTTTCTCCCTACAAGTGATGTCCATACATCACTTCTGGAGAAGGGGCAAGGCTGTGTAGAGCCAAGGTGTGGTGAGTACACCACCTCTTGCAGATAGGAACCTCTCAGTGCTCTGGCAATGACCCAGCCCCACAGACACCCACGTTAGACTGAACATCTAGGGTCAACTGAACTTTTCTCAGGGATGAATTTGGAGTAGTCATACTAAATACAGGAATAAAAAAAATGTGTCCGTACACATCATATACACCTCCCCACACAAACTGCTGCTTCCTACCAAGGAAATGGGGGGAACCTGCAGCTCGCCCCATTCAGTTCACAGACAAGAAGGGACATATGTTGCCTTCTCTGTAGCGTTTCAGTAAAACACTCCCCTGAAGGGAAGTCCTGCAGCTCTCTGCAATTCACTCTCGGGATGCCCGAACACCCCGAGGAGCTTGCTCCACTTATCCTGCTTGATGGTCAAGATCATTATGTCAAAGAGTGGTTTCTGGGGGACTTTTACACACAAAGGGTCTGCAGAGCTAAATGCCAGGTACTTTATTCCCACAGACAGGCCAGTAGTAAGTGTGATGCACGGGGAACACAGCACACAAGAGAGGGCTTTGGCTGGGGGTCATCAGGGAGGGCTGCAGGGACTAATAGGCCACAACGTGCCTCACTCGGTAACTCCCAGCTCAAGCTCTCCAGCTGTACCCTCCAGCCTCTCTCAATTTAGGCAGGGCTTAGAGAAACATGCACACGTGCATGACTGCCAAAAACTTGAGGCAAAGCAGATGAAGCTGAGCAGAACCTAACCTGAATTTCCACGAAGGCAGAGCAGATGGTGGCAGAGCACGTGCATAGCTAGTGAAGAAATCCGGTCCCCACAGCTGACTTCCAAAGGAGTGTGGTTGCTGGGGTTTGAAGGACCAACAACACTCCTTTGTTTCATCCTATGGATGAAACATCCATCCTATGGAATCATAGGATGGTTAGAGTTGGAAGGAACCTTAAAGATCACCCAGTTCCAACCCCCCTGCCCTGGGCAGGGACACCTCCCACCAGACCAGGTTGCTCCAAGCCCCATCCAGCCTGGCCTTGAACCCCTCCAGGGATGGGGCAGCCACAGCTTCTCTGGGCAACCTCTGCCAGGGTCTCACCACCCTCACAGCAAAGAATTTCTTTCTGGTATCTCATCTAGATCTCCCTTCTTTCAATTTAAAACCATTACCCCTCATCCTGTCACTCCACTCCCTGATCAAGAGTCCCTCTCCAGCTCTCCTGTAACACCTTTCAAGTACTGGAAGGCTGCTGTGAGGTCTCCCCAGAGCCTCCTCCAGAAGAACTCCAACTCTCTCAGCCTATCTTCGTTGCAGAGGTGCTCCAGTCCTCTGAACATCTTTGTGGCCTCCTCTGGGCTCGTTCCAACAGGCCCATGTCCTTCCTGTGCTGAGGACTCCAGAGCTGGACACAGAGCTCCAGGTGGGGTCTCATGAGCACAGAGCAGAGGGACAGAATCACCACCTTGGACCTGCTGGCCACAATTCTCTTAATGCAGCCCAGGATGGGGTTGGCTTTCTGGGCTACCAATGTGCACTGCAGGCTCATGTTTAGTTCCTGACACTGAATGTACACTGGCTTGGGCAGTGGTGACAATTAAACTGGGGGACAGAAAAGGTTTCAGGTTCCCGTGTTTCTGTCCCTGGTTAAAATGCTATGGAACCCAGTTGGGGTTTCTGATTTTCTGAATAAGAGCTTAAACACAATTTAAGACTCATCCTTTCCCCAAAAGAGACACTTTCATGTGATTGCCACTGGAAACATGAAATTAGATGCAAGGATGGAGTTCTTCTCAACACTGCTTTCTATAATGGGTCCCCAAAGACCTGTTTATATAAATAGCAAACACACTGGGGAAAAAAAGCCTTCAAAAAGAAAAAAAAAAAAAAAGCAAATACTTGCACGAAACCCCAAAACAGAACATGTAAGGATCGATATGCCATCTGTCAGGATCAGGGACCACTTGGTTGAAAAAGGGAGACAATCCCTTGGAACATGGAACAGTCATCTTATGAAAGGCCCTCAGCTGGTACCTGTCCTACCCTGTCCAAGTCACTGCACACGTTACAGCCTTTTTCTTCCCTTTTCTTTTTACTATTCAGTTAGATTTCTGTTACATATTTATTTTTAAGATGTATGCCTTTTTTTCCTCCTTTGTCACATTCACGCACGCATTTTTATGATGATTAAATGTTATCTTGGAAGGCTTTCTCTCCCCCTCTCTCCTCTTTGACATGTTGTTCAGTTCTTAAGGGAACAGACATAAGCCTTGTATTTTTGTGCCTGGAGAGATAAAACCTGCAGGAAGAAGCCTTTAGATCAAAGATCCTCTCGGTCCTTTTTCTTCCTTTTATTTTCAACCCGTTGTCCTTTGTGCCCTTTGACTCTGAGGTTCCCACTGGCTCGTTGCATCGGTTACGTTTCATTACTGCTCTCCGAATTTCTCCCACTGTCATAATCATCTCTGCGGTTGGTGCATTATCCCTGGCATGGATGAACATTTCCAAAGCCCCATGTGGATTTGCTACTGCACCGCAGCCAACTGAGTCATTCCCTCTGCCCCAGTTTCCTTATCACTTTCAGTTCAAGTTATGCATCTATTTCAGATTCTCTCTCCATCTCATTGTTATTCAAAGCTGCAGGGAAAGCATTTAAACCAATATTTTCCTACACTCATATCTGAAATTTTTTTCCAAGCTGTAGCTGAGATGATTATCCTTTCTTCTGCAACCTTTAATAAAATTAAATGTCCCAGCTTGCAAGAGCTGTTGATATCTGCACTCTTGGAAATGTAAATCACTGACACGACTTGCTTCAGTTTTGGGTATAACAAAATGTGGGAGTAAGATACTTAGGCCTTTCAAACAGGGAACCTGTCACAAATACAGCTGCATTATTGGTGACACAGGACATTTCCTTCCTTGGTCAGTTCTAGTGCAGCAAAACAAACCTGACTGTTGTGTTCTTCCTACATGCAGGTGACAGTGTAAATTCAGAAGTAACCTCACCAACACGGATTTTGCAGTTAGAGCTGTGCGGGCACAATTGAGGGCCTTTTCAGATCTGAAGAAGAACTAATTCTTGCTATTTCTAGACAAAAGAAACAATTCTGGTGATTAAGGAGCAGGAGGGTGTGGCAAGATTACTGAGAAAGGACTAATTAGCAAGGGCTTAGTTAGAGCACTTCGAGCCAGCTGTAAATACAAGTCAGGAAGCCTGGGAGGGACTCTGGGCTGTCCTGCAGTTTGGGTACTCATTTAAATCCCAAAGAAGTAAGAGCCAAGCATTACCAAGTCAGCATGATGGCGTTTTTCTCCCGTTATTGCCTTGCCATAAATAGCTAGTAGCCTGCTGGGCAAGCCAAAAATCCTCTCCACTGCATCAATCCCCGCGGAGCCATCGCCATTGCATGGGGGTTTTGTTACACATGTAACCCCCTATTAGGTTCCCGGTTTAGCCCTGATGGAAGCCGTGGAAAAGAGGGAAAAGTTTGCCCCAGACACTATCAGGTTGTGTTTACAAGGAGAGCACCAAGACATGGAAGGAGGAGAAAAAGAAATGTTTGATTACATTTGTTCCGTTCGATCTTTCCTTCAGTAACGCAAATAAAAGAAATGCAGCTCAACAGCCCCTTGATCTCACCACAGAACATGTGCCAATAAAAGATAATTATTCCCAGTGTTTGGGTTAGAGAACAGTGCTAAATGTCATCCGAGGCATTTTTAGCATGTACCAAAGTTCACAAGATTATTTAAACATATCATTTAAGGCTTGTACTGAGACTTCTGGGCTTGGAAATGAGACCTTTGCAACATATGTACTGTTGGTGGCACTTCACAGTCCAATAATACTGTGGTATAATTATACTGAGGGATTTGAAATTTTTTTTTTCCCTCTTTTCGAAGAGATATTTCACTGATTTGCTTCAATAATAAAAGATCTGCAGGTGACCTGGACAGTTTCCATCAGCAAAATGGCCCTGCAGGGATAGCATCCATCATCCATAGATGAATATGCAAAGGCAGCGCAAGCCGATTTTTCAAATATTAATTAAGCAAGTCACTGGTCAGCCCGGCATACAGAGTTCTCTTGCTCCATGGGAAGTCAGGCTGTATGAATGTATTCAAAGCACTTGAAGGACCATATATCCCTTAACCCAAACAAGCTGAGGTTGAGGTAACAGTCAGTAAAGATTGCACCCGCCTCTCTGATAATCTGGCCTCACACAGACAAGCCAAACTCAGGCACGAGGGCAGCCCTTAACCCTTCACCTTTCAGCTCTGTCACTGAAAATTCATGGAGGGATTATTTGCACTCATCTGCCTTTTCTCTTGCGGCAGATTTTATGCTGATGCCTGACATCACTGGTTTAGTCTTGCATATATATGAGACGACGACCCGGGCAGCTGCTTTTCATTACCACCATTCACAGCCATCTCACCATAAAACAGAAACGTGCCTCTCCCAAGGGGCTCTGCATTCAGAAAAATCTTTCTTTCTTCTTCCTCACTCTGGCTGCGCATCCCATGGATTTATCTCTTCTTGGTTTCAGACTCAGAGCTGTATTTTCTTCTTTTTTTCTTTTTTTTCTGACCCATTCCAGAAATTCAGGTAAAAAAAACCTCAGTAAAACACCACAGCATTGGTTCAGGCACCTGCAGAGGGATGCGGTGAGTGGCTGGCGCTCAATGCAAACCTAATGAGTTAATTCATCCCCAAAAGAGACCTGAACCTGGAGAAGGCAGGCATGACTCCTGCCTTCACAATGAGGAACAGCCCTGCGGGAATCAAAACCAGCAGCACAAGGAACATCAAACTGGAAGCGAGGGAGAAGGCAGGCACTGCATCACATTTTTTCCCCCACTCATGCTGTGCCCTGAACGCAGAATATTTCCACCTGGTCTCTGGCCCCTCTGCACACGTTGGAGTCATTAAATCATCCATCAAGACCCCATCCTTTGTGCATGGTGGGATAGCTGCCTGCCTCCCTTGCTCATTATTGGCCTTCTGTGGTCCTTTTCAGCCAATTCAATGAAATAGAAATAGCGTTTCAGATAAACGTTCACTCTGCTATAATACCTTTCCAACCTCTTTCTGCTCTCGCTCCGGTTGTATAAAAAAGAGCCCGAATATCTTTCAATGAGTTACTGAATCCTTTTAGAACCCTGATAAAAGTTCTTACAAGTTTTATTAAATATGAGGTGTATAGGCATCTGCATTGGTAAAGTCGAGCCAAGTAAATTGTTCAAAAAAATGAGCAAGCAAAATTCTGCCTGTCTGACATGATAAAGTGCTCCAAGGCTGATGATGCTGGACTCACCTCCTTTTTTCTCCAAAGACATGTCTATAGCCACCAAAATGTATGGTTTGGGCTTTCCTGACTTTGTTTTTTTCTTTAAATAAAGCTGCTGGACACCCCAGCTGGGATCATCTTTTCTTTGCTTAAATAATGTAGGGTGAATGCTGTACAACCAGACAGTAAGCAGAGGGAGGGTGACTCAGGAATGTCACCCAGGGTTTGACTGAAGCCTTACACAGAAGTAGTATCTCCTCTGTCTTCCTGGCTTAGAAAACAAATTAACACTGGAGTATTTATGGATTTTGTCTCCTGGTTACTTGTTCACCACCATTCATCATTTAGACTCAGTGTTTATGTATATTTAAAGCAACCGATATAAATTAACCATAAGCCTTGAGGGTGTTAAATAACCTCCAGTAAAACTCCTTCCCCTCAATGGAGTAATTTCCTAACGTGAAAATACCCAAGTAAACCTCTTGGTCCGACACTGTGCCTGGAATATCAACAAAGTGGGGACTGAGCAACTTCTACCCTCCAGACTTCACCACTGGAGGAAAAGGGAGCCTCTCCATTGCTTCTGGAAGGTTAAATGGAAATGGATTTTGGGGACACAAAAAAGCAGCTCTCTCAGTCTCACAAAAAGGTGGCAGACAGACACCCCAGTAGTAAAGCTGTCGCTCTTCACTAAATCCCCATCACATAAAGCCAAAGAAGAAAACAGGCACAATCTAGAGATCTCTGGGCCCTGAACTGAACACAAACCAGCAGCCGCTTCTAGCAGTGATCAGACCCCAAGAAATGTTTTTCCAAGAAGCAGAAATTATAATTATACAGCTGGGTATGCCCAAATCTATTCCACGCAGAGCAGGAACATCTCCACTTGGAGTCCATGGGTGGGCTTCTTCCTGTGCTGCGGGGATACTGCGGATGCCCAATAGGAAGCCTGAATAATCTTGCCTCTGAGTGATACAGCGACGGCGGTGTCGGTGAAAGTCCAGACAAAAGATAACGTGCAAGATTGGGAATTTCATTTCATATTAGTAGCTAGGCAGGCAGTAGATCAAAGTTTCCAGAAGTGGAGCACAGGGTAGAGGCAGATGTCCCAGCAGCAGGGCTGGGGTTAACACCAAAAGGGATGAGCCCGAACACCCCAGCTACAATAAACAAAGCTATTTATGCAGCCATCCAGTGATCTGAGAATCTAGGTCTTCTCCGTGTTTTTCTTCTACCCAGGCCTTTCTCCTTTTCACCCCGTGTAGTCCTCTGTAGCCAAATTCCTGCCTCGGGAGTCCTTCAGAAAGGAAGTCTCCCACCCCAAAGCTCTGATGTAGAAACCATGAAAGTTGGTTAAAGAATTTTAATGATCCCATGTTGCAAGTTCCTGAATGTTTAGCAATGAGGAAGTGAGAAGAGGTAGGAAAGTCATGTTCCTGCCTAAATGTGACCATCTGGGTTTTGGTATCTCTGCTCCCCTCCTGACAGCTGTTTTTTGGCAAATACTTAGCACAGACCTTCTGAAGAATCAAATCCCAGTTAAGCCTCCCAAGATGAGCAGCCAAAACCCAGAAACCTTGCTGTGGCAAAAGTTTAGGAACAAAGATTAGGAACTATTGGATGCTGAATAGGTAAAGGAAAGTTGCCCAACTTTTTTTTTAAGATATACAAAGAAACTTTCTTTTCCCTGAAGCCGGAGTCATTTACAGCCTTTCAAAACTAGAGAACGCTTGCCCTAGATGTATTTGGTGCATCACGCTATTTATGCAATAATTTGTGATGCAAAATTCATAATTTATGTGTCTACATCATCCCTTTGCTTTAATCCTACATCCAGCAGTTTCCTTTGATGACTAGTAAAAATAACCACAGTCACCACAGATGAAGGTAAGCTGTAACTCTTATCTAAAACTCTCTAGCTATATTTATCAGCTGATTATTATGTTTTTGGAGAGGTAACCCAGACCCACTCCTGCCAAGCACAACAGCAGCACCATGGTACCCCAAAGCCCCTACTTTGCCTGTGCACAGGCTTGGGGTGCATCCTTGGTGCTCCCCTGTATCCCTGAGGAAGATCCACCTCCCTAAGGGCTCCCCTAGCACAGTGGGCTGGTTTTCTGCAGAAGATGCTAAACGTTTCCACCTGGGATGCAGGAGGGAGGATGCTCTGGACCACAACTTCTGCACATTTAGCTGTAGCTCTCAGGAGAGCATCAGGAGATGAAGTCAGGGGTGCATTTCCCTAGCCCTGGAGATGCAGACTACCTGGCATGTCTCCTACACACTGCTGTCAGGCCACCATTCGGGGTCTCTGAACAGTTTTCACTCTCCCCAGTGCAGCTGGTGAGCAGGCAGGCCATAGGAAAGCACATTAATACACCAGGAAAGCTCACCTGATGGTGGGAGGTCATGGTACCCAGGTGACAATGAATGATTCCCTTCCTCTCAGCCAGATAAAGCAGAACACACTGTGAACGTGGGCTCTCTGAAGTGATGGTTTGGATTTGCAATAAGAAGGACAGTCAGCAGGATTTCCAGCCGTATTTCTGCACGCACATACCCCTGCAAAATAAATAAAACCAAAAATTAAAATACTGAATTGCTGGGATACCCTGACCCAAGACCTCAGTCACTAAAATTTGACCTGCTAATTGCCACTGCTTATAAAGTAAATATGTCAGGGATTCTTTCCATCCTCACCTTTACTTTGGACTTCACTCCCCTTGGAGCAGTGTGGTCACTCAGATGGTAACCCTTAGTCTTCAGGACACAACTGGTGGGTCCTCAAACTTTTTGGTGGTGCCTGTCCATGGGGGCACCCATGTTCAGAGCCTCCCCATGTCTCATAGCTCTCTCCTAAGGTATTTCTGAGAGAGAAGATAACCCCTATAACAGAAGCCATATATTTTGCCCTAACGGTTCATTTTCCCAATAGACAGGTAGCTAAGCCTTTCATTATTTCTTAAAGCTGCTCATTTCTGTTGGGGCACTGGAAACATCCTACAGAGCAATCCTGCTGGAACAGAAATATGTGCTTTCAGGATTTTTAGAGATGGGCAGCACGGCAGGCAGAATTATTGTCTGATTTTTCCAGAAGAAGACTACACGTAGGCATGTGTGCACACTGGATACAGCCTGGCAGAAAAGACTCATATCTGGAAAGACATTTCTTCTGTCACATTTACAGGCAAAGGAAAAAATGGAAGCAAATACTTTTTCCTCTTGACTAAAGACAAAAAAGATGTTATTTGTTAGTTTATCTATGTGCAATAGTTAATTCTAGGGCTTTTTTTCTGGCATTTCCTCAATACAAGGATAAGGAAAGATTCAATGTTCACCTCTGAAGACAGGCTGAGAGTTGGGGTTGTTCAGCCTGGAGAAGACTCTGGGGAAACCTTATAGCCCTTCCAGTACCTAAAGGGGGCTACAGGACAGATAAAGAGGGACTCTTGATCCTCCTTAGGATGAGGGGTAATGCTTTTAAACTGAAAAAGGGGAGATTTAGATGAGATACTGGAAAGAAATTCTTTCCTGTGAGGGTGGTGAGACACCGGAACAGCTTGCCAGGAGAAGTTGTGGCTGCCCCATCACTGGACGGGTTCAAGGCCAAGCTGGATGGTGCTTTCAGTAACCTGGTCTGGTGGGAGGTGAAGGGAGGTGGCTGGAACTGGATGATCTTTAAGGTCCCTTCCAACTCCAACCATTCTATGATTCTACAAATAAGTATTCAAAAGGACAGCTAAACTTGAAATGCCTTATTGTGCATCTCAAGAAGGAAGCCTCCCATTTGAGGGGCTTGCCAGGCTTGATCTTGCTCAATTCCAAAAGTTAACTTTGGTGCTAATAAGTAAATGTGATTTTTATGGCTGTTTGTATTTCTACCTTACACACTAGATAAACAAATATATATGTGTACATTTACTTCAGGCACTGCCCTGAGGAATGCAAGGGGCACTATGTTGCCCATCCCAGGGCACAGTGGTCACGGCAGAGGTGTGTGGCTCTGGGTCAGGGCACCAGAAAGTGTGGGACCAGCTCCTCCAGCAAATGTCTTTGGCAAAGTTTGCTGGGCTTGCTCATGAGCTGCCTGGGCAGGATTGTGCCCCAATGTGGAAGAAGCAGGGAAGCTGTCTGTCGAGGGACCCTGCCTGGATACGAGCTCATCCCCACTGGAAACAGAGAGGTTAAGCAGCCAAACAAGCTCAGGAGCTGCCACCTGAGCAGGACAAGGGCCTATTGTTACCATCCATTCTAAAATATTGCCTGATTGTTTGGATACTTTATTTCTTGGGTGATTCAGACTGAGAGGGAAAGGTGCCATGACCCATTGAATGGAATATCCATCATGCTTACTGATCTTGATGTCCAGAGACAGCTGAACCTCAGCTGCTGGCCAAACTTGCATTTCCACTCCTTGGGCCCTCAGCTTCCCAGGTGTCAGCCATGATACTGCCTCAAAACAGGAATGGGACCACAGTGTCAGCTGCTGTCTGTGCAGTGGGTGTGCACCCTGGGATGAGTTGCTTCCTGCTTTAAAAGCAGGCTGGGGACAGGGCACACTTAGCTCCAAGAGCAGGTGGAGAGGATCAACTCAAGCCCTTGCCAAAAGGCCACATTCCTGCCTCCCCTGTCAAGAAGGACAATTCATCCTTTGCATCCTCGAGCAGTCAATTCCCCTGCTTCTCCCAACATCACTTTCTCCCATCTTCTTCCAGACCACACTGCTGCCCATGGAGGAATCCAAGCATGCAGCTGTCCTTAGAAGGTGAATTTTGGCTGAGCTGAATCTGCAGCACCAATGAACAGCAAATACCCTGCATTAGCTACACTGGAGAAAATCTAGTTTCCCAAGTACCCTTGCTGCTTATGTCGCAGCATAAGATCCATTAATTCCCCTCTGCTGGTGATTTGGAAAACCGTGTGCTTTGCAAAAGTCAGCTTACGCCCTGCAGGATCAGGCCCTGGACTGCCTATAAATCAGTTACAGGTGCTTGAATCACAAGAATTAATTAATAAGACCTTCCCATCCCCTGGAGGTTCAGACCACAATGAGGCAGGTAAGGTACAGGCCAACATGACACACTATTAATTCTGTGTGTGTCCCAGGTGTGACGGGCTGCTGGGAGCTATTCTTCATGCTCATACCAGGGGGAATCGCCGGGACAGAACAGACCTTATTCTCTCTGTTTGCAGGTAACGGCTCGTGCAAGACATTAAACTTCCTGATGCCATCACAAAATCCCAAGATCCTTCTCATGATTTATTCAGCACCCATCACTCTGGTTTTGCACACCCCTTTTATCATCCTCACATCCACCTCTGTCTTTCAGAGACAAATATTTATTAGCTTCATTGCAGCACTAGAATCAAATCCTCTGTTACTTTACTAATGCAGTTCCTTTCTCGAAGATAAGCAATACCCATCTCCCAAAAAGAATAACTCACATTAAATCTATTACAGCCTGGCTCAAATCCTCACCAAAACAGTAAGGGAAACAGCACTTAATGTTTTCAGCCGGGGTGCGTGCATCCAGATAAATCCAAATCTGGACCAAACAATGCCTGGTGCTGCACTTCTGGCTCATGGGCGACGATGTGGCCATGAGGTTATGGGATGCCTTTGCATTGACCATTCAGGGTGTGCTGGAAGACACGGCTGGGAGACGTGGATGGTTGCCCACAGGAGCCTGTGTCAGCAGGCGTCAGGAGCTGTGAAACTATAAAGAAAGCTGATGGAAATGGGCTTTCACTGACACTTTCAACAGCCTGGAAAATGCCTTTTTAATGTGCTAATGCATCAGCAAGAGAATTACGAGTCCATTAACAAAAAGGGGGCACCTATGAATTCTTATTCCCAATAACGTAATTTTTTTCTTTTCCAATACACAGTCTAAAATCGTGCTCCTACAGCATCTTGGGTGCCCTGATTTGTGATTGGAAAGACAAAATGGTCTCAGCAGCACTAAGTAAAATCATAGAATTGTCTGGATTGGAAGGGACCTTTCAGATCATCCAGTCCAACCATCAACCTCACTCTGATCAAACCCATCACTAACCCAGGGCTCTAAGCACTAGGTCAACCCGGCTTTGAAATCCCACCATGCTAAATCATCCATCAGTGCTTAGGCTCAGGGGGGATCACTTTTAAAAGGCCCTGCAGTGCTGCTCTACCATGACCACGCTCAGTCCCTGTCAAACTCAGCATTAAAAGTCTACCAAGCCTCATCAAAACAGGAGAAGCAAGCAACTTCCCCCCCTACACCTCCTGCCTGCTTGATGGGCTTGCTCCTTGTTGTATGAATCTCTGGGAAACTACACTGCTGAAAGATCTAGAAAACTGCAGGCAGCAAATCCCTGATGATGACAGCTTGACTGGCATGGCAGGTACTTGCTGCCCATCCTGGGGTGGATGGGACACTTGCCAGGGCCATCGAGCATGAATTAGTGCTCAAGTCCAGGCTGACCACAGCACCGCTGCTGGCTGTGTTTAATTTCTACACTCCCCATGAACAAAGTTATTAAATCCACACTTCCTTTTTTTTTTTTTTTTTTCCAGCCAGGGTGATCTGGATGAACATTTGCCAGTCACTTGACTAATTAGCTTAATTCAGAAACTTGTCTTCAGAAGCCCATTACGCAGAAGCCTCCTGAAGTCCAGGAATTTAAAAATGTCTTGGGGTTGATTAAAACCAAACTAAACCAATGAAGGCAATTGCCACTTGCTTCTATTTTCTTGTTCCCCACAAGCACAGTTTCAATTCATGGCTGCACACAGTCCTTCATGGCCCACAGAAGTTGGGGGCTCAGACTGCTTTTTTTCTCCCCTCAAGTCAGCTTATTGGAAATATATTTAAGTGAAAATACTGCAATTCATTCTGTGTGAGTTACTATCGATGGATTGGTTACCTGCAGATTTTTAATTCGAGTCAGCTGTATGGGCAGGTGAGATGGTTTTCTTCAGGTGATGTGGATTTGGTGATGGAGGTTCTGGGACAGAATTTCTGACTGGGGGGAAGGTATCCAGATTGTGACAATTTGGTTTCTTTTCTGGGGGAAAAAAAAAAATGAAAAAGCCACACAATGTTTAATAAAACATTTTAAAAAAAAACCAAATGACATTTTCTTTCAGTTTCAACTTTGTATGGCACTTTAAATTTCAGAAATAAAAAAAAGCCCTGAAATGCTAATTCTTTACAGAAGGGGAACCATGACCCCCCAGCAGTCCAAAAGCCATCTGATCAGTAAGTTTCAGATGCTTTAGTTTCTCAGTTTCCCTTCCCAAATCAACAATTCAGCTAAATTCACACATTTTGTGTGCATGTTCATTTTCCTTCAGTGGCATTTTCCAGAGGGGAATTGTTCTGCTGCCCCTTTCCTGACCAGCTCAGCCATACCATTGCTCCCCTCCCTGAACTGCTTCTTGTAGTGGATTCAAGGTGATGAAAACAGAGTGATAGGCACATCCCAAAAAGAATGGGGGCAAATCCACAAGGCATAATAGCGACAGTTAAAAAAAATCATAGAATTGCCCAGGTTGGAAGGGACCTTTAAGATCTTCCAGTCCAACCATCAACCTCACTCTGATCAAAACCATCACTAAACCAGGGCTCTAAGCACTAACTCAACCCAGCTTTGAAATCCCTCCAGGGATGGGGCCTCA
>BJBW01011436.1:1081-32556 GCA_004320125.1 Scolopax mira
CAGCAGGGACACCCCCAACTAGACCAGGTTGCCCAGAGCCTCGTCAAGTCTCAACTTGAATGTCTCCAGGGAAGGGGCCTCAACCACCTCCCTGGGCAACCTCTTCCAGTGCTCCACCACCCTCATTGGAAAGGACTTCTTCCTAATCTCCAATCTATATCTGCTCTTATGCAGTTTAAACTCATTGCCCCTCGTCCTGTCACTGCAGGTCTTTGTAAACAGGCTCTCCCCAGCATTCCTGTAGCCCCCCTCAGGTATTGTGAGGCCACTCTTAGGTCTCCCCGGAGCCTCCTCTTCTCCAGGCTGAACAATCCCAGCTCCCTCAGCCTGTCCTTGCAGCAGAGGGGCTCCAACCCCCTGAGCATTTTTGTGGCCCTCCTCTGGACCCGCTCCATCAGTTCTCCAGGTGAGGTCTCACCAGAGCAGAGCAAAGTGGCAGAATCACTTCTCTGGACCTGCTGGCAACACTTCTTTTGATTCTTTTTAATAGTGAGGCTGAACAGCTGCAGCAGGTGATGCACACAGAGGAGCAGCAGATGGTACAGGGCCTTCATAGGACTCATTGCTTAGCTCGACCTAAGCAACCCAGAAAAACATCATCTCTATTCGATAGCGGTCACAAACACCTTCCACACCCATCCTCCCAATACAGCTCGACGTGCAGAACGTTTCTTGCAGGCCCCACCGTCATCGACGTACCGATTCCCACTCCATAATAATTAGCGGTCGCGTACGAGCAAGCGAAATCAAGTCCAGCCCTGCAATCCACCCACAGTGCTTAATCAGATGCAGTTCTATCAAACTCGAGACAGTTCCAAATCAAAACTACTGAAGAAATAATTAAAGATGTAAAAGGCAACTTGGAACTTTTAAGAATACTATACATTGCAGTGCAAAATTAGCAAGAAAAACAACTTAGGTTAAGGGTAGCAAGAAAAGCATCTCCCTGCTATGCTTCTCACCCTGGGAAAAAATAGAAGTCAAGAGAAAGTTTTACTAATTAGAAGTGTTAAAATATAAGAAAGGCAAAGTATAAATCACCATTATCATTAATAAAACAAATAAGCTCATTTAACTGTACTGGAACAGGCAAAAAGAGATACCAATAGCCATATGAAAATCATGGAACTGCTGCTAACAATGAAAAAAAGAATAAGAGATACACAACAGATATTTTTCTTCTCTATCTGAAGAGTTAAGTGATGTTAGACAACAGCTATTAAGAATTATTAACTTTTTGAGATCACTAGGTCCAAATTACTTGTACCCAAAGTAACAACAAAACACCCAAGAAGTTTATCTGAATTATTAACACTCCCTTTCCTAGAGCACCAGGTAAATTCCAAAAGCTGAAAGAAAACCAGGGTTGCTGCAATAGTTAAAGTGAGTAATTGGGGAGATTAACAGCCTGTCATCTGGATACTGACCCCTTCCAAAATAATGAGAAGTTTGATTTCAGATTTTATTAAGACTTTAATTAATAAGCATCAAGTAATTAAAGCAATTAATATCAAACAAGTTCATGGAAAGTAAGTTCTGTCAAACTAATTTTTTCTTTTTCTTTTATTTTTGGACAGAACTTTGGTTTTTGACTGTTTTTAGCTGCAAAGACAAGCATTGAGGAGATACGCTACTTCTGCACGGAACTTGACTCAGCACCTCACAACATCTTGATTAAGAAACTAGGAAGATTAAACAAAAAAAAAAAAGCTTTAGCAAACAGTGAAGCAGACTGGGAGGTGATGGGCAAGCCTGAAAATGCAGCTGTAATAGAGACCAGCTCTTCTGGTCCCTACAGAGCTGGTTACTGACACGGAGGGAAGGAGACCCACGGAGCTCCACGGAGCTGCCTGACCCCAGCAGCTTCACCAGCCTCTCAGCACCTGCGCAAGAAGCAAGGATTTGATTACAGAAACATCTTCTTTTAAAAGCATAGTAAAAAAAATCCAGCATCTGAAAGGTGGACAAAAAAATCCAGAAGAAAATGAAAGCACGTTTTGTTTCCCTTAAGCTTACAAAAAGTTGCTTCTTAGGCGCTGGCATAGATCATGCCCCGCTGGAGCATGGCTTCAGCAGCTTTCTCTTTGGTTTTGTAGGTCTTCTGTATATATCCCTAGTATTTTGAGGCACTCTGCACTAGCTAAACATTTGTCTAGAAAACTCAATTCAAAAAAAAAAAAAAAAAGGGGGCAAAACAAAAGATGAGAACGATTCCCTTTCACTCCTGGAACCACATGTAATTGCCACTCTCATTTCCACAATAACATCTAAACATACCTCTAAAGAAAATATTGACTGAATTAAATATTAAATACCCAATCATCAAAAATCCCCAGCAGCTTCCATCTTCATGCATCTCGTCTTGCACTGCTTCCATGTCTACTTAACTGAAAAGCTAAGTAACTTTCCTGAAGAATAAAGGTTGCTTATGGCTTGGTGCCTGATACAGGCATCATCCTGAGGTATTTCTTTTGCAACAATTTGCGAGACCTTCCTCCATTCCCTCCTTTATTTGGAAGCAGAGACACCATTTCTACATTTACCCGTAAACCTTTCCTGGTCTTCTCAATGAAAAATATCCCAAACCTAAAAGGCTGTAAGAGCGGGTTGGGAGGCTAAACAAAGCCTTAATACAGACTTCTGGATTCCAACCAAATTGTGATTTTTTTTTCAAGTGGCAAAATGGTGACTTTTAAGCAAAACAACTGAACCCTCAAAATCAAAACTGATAGGAAAGAAACCAAGACAAACTGCAAAACTGAACAGTCGGGAATAAGGCAGAAACTGCACTGTGGAATTCAAAAGAAGCTTGAGGAATCCATGTACCAAATTTATGCAGAGGGGTTAAAACAAAGTAAATGAGACCCTCTGCAACTGCTTAAAACATTCTGGTTTTCCAACTCTTTGCTTGTTACCTGGTGCATAAGTATATGTCTGTCTGTCTGCTGCATTTTTTGAGTACCAAAAGTGTGACCAAATACCAACATGAATAGTAGCAAATTATACACTGTCAGAGTGTCTAAGCAGTATAATAGAACCCCTGCTAAAATACAACCTCCTCAGACTTTTATTTTATTATGGTTCTTCATTATGTATATTTTTGAAGTTAAAGATTTCTGGAAATAACAGAATTGTTCTTAATACATATAAAACATGCAGGTGTACCAGCAACAGTTAAAGCAATGTTTTCTATAACATTTTTTCCAACACTAGAAGATATGTTAGAGAATGAGTTCCAGTACTCCTAAGTCATCTTGAAAACTACTGCCAGAGGTAAAAGGTATCAGCTTAATTATTTTTTTTCCTATACAGGGAATAGTATACAGCGAAGCCTACTCAATCTTTTCACAGTTTTATTTCAAGGTGGAAGTGAAACTAAATTAGAATGCCAAAAATAATTACGGTTTCACAGACTTTTGCCAAACACACAGGTGCTATAGAAACCTATTGACATTACCCTTTCAACAAAACACTTTTCTGATATATTCTTAGAGTATAGCTAAAACACTAAGGATGCCCGTGGGAAATTCCACATACTGGACAAGGATTTTGGATCTACTCTGACTCCAAATTATATCAGTTGCTCTATCAAGTAAGAAATTACCAAGTCCTACAGATATTCTATAAAGAAAAGCCAAAAACCAGACACTTTCTGTTTCTCAAACTCTCAAAACAAACAGAGAGAAAGAGTTCTTCAGTCAGCCTGCTGGATGCCTATAATCTTGATCTAATTTACCAGAGCTGAAAAAAGTTCAAGTAATATTTAAGCATAGGTTTCAACAACAGCAAAAAAAAAATATCCATTCTACTGCAGTTCTAGAAAGGGGGAAAAACCAAATGCCAAATGATGGGGTACTGTTTAACACAGTTATATAAAAGATGCCATTGTACTTGCATAGCAAGTGGATGGATCTACAAGGACAAGGATCATGAAAGAGTATTTCACAAAACCATCATGAAAACAGAACAGGTAAGAACAAAAATTCTTTAAATTTGCAGCTCTAGGTACTCTGGACTTACAAAACCTATTAAAAGCTATCTTTTTATAAAAAAAAAAAAAAAGAATAATTACAACTCAAGTATGACCTAAATTCACTGTATTCAGACCCTACTCTGTCCTCTGTTAACATCCTTCAGCCAGAGGTTAGCTGCAAACTAGCCCCTATAAATCAGGGCATAGCCAGAAGGACACATTCTGTTACTAAAATATTATTTTACTAACACAAGATGAACAGATGCTTTCTTTAGACTGAGAAGAGAGACAAGCAAACACAATTAAATTAAACCAATGGCAGCAACAGAACCCCTCCTTCTGACTAGATAACAGCTTCTAATGTGTAAGAATATCTCTTAAAAAACCAAAAAACCCCAACAAGCCAATAATGTCCAAAACCCAGTGTTTCCACATCCCTCTTCTTACTACCATAATCCTGCTGGTCACACATTGCCAAATGTCATTTCTTGACTTGGTCCCTTATGATGAGCTGTTTCCATAGTGTAGATGAAGGCAGTATATACACAGTAAAAGGTATTTTACTTTTAGGTATTTTCATAATATTTTTACTGCCTACATCGTGTATTGCCACACAATTTTCCAGAGTCACTTGGGTCAAAGATTAGTTCCCAAATGACTGTCACAAAAAACTGATAGTGCTGGGTTTTTACCTTTTTTCCTCACCTAGGCAATTATTTTTGAAGGAGAATAAGCCAAGAAATTAATGGCAACCTGATGAAAGCCAGTTCTTATAAACTTTTAAAGGATCTTACAAACTCCACTCTTCCGTGGGCCTTTTAAGATCCCTTTATCTGTGCCTTCCATTAATTTGCAAAAAGAAACTGCCAAACAGGCTGGGACAGGTAAAGGCGAGAGCTCAGGATCAGAACCAAATTAATTTAAATATGTAACAAGAACATGAGCATCAATAACTGAAAGAGAATAAATACAGGAGTTAGAAGTCCAAAGAGTAAAAACCCTCTAAAGATGCAGAAATTAATAGCGATTGATTAATAAATGACCGAGCACGGATTTGAGATAAGCTGGTGACAAACATTTGCTTGTAAAGACAACCTTTTCTTCCCCCTTTAATCTAGGATTAATAAGGACCTCTCCTCTCAGACAGAAAAAAAACCCAACCTACACTCAACAAAAAACAAAAAAAAACAAACCAAAAACCCCCACCAAGCTGCCCCTTTAAAAGCACAATCCTTCGAGGTTTTTCTTCAGTATAAACCAATCTATTCCTTTAGCAAATCCCATTTTATAGCCTTCTATCCAACCAAACAAAGCTGGTATGAAATGCCAATGCTTTCAGAGATGTCACAACAAAACTTTCAACAGAGAAAGAAATGCAATTACATAATATTTTCTTTTATTTTTAATCCTCCTCTTTTTTTTTGGCTTTGATGAGGACTGCTGATGGTCTGTCAAGTAAAAAAAAAAAAAAAGAAAAACAATTCAATGCTGAATTTTCAACTAAAAGTTTCAATTTATGGGTTTTTAACTCTCTTGGTGATACCAAACAGATGTAGGAGTTCTTCAACTCCAGCTAGTATTGGGTCTTAACCCTCACCAGCACTTGATTGCTCTTCCAGATGTGGTGTGGAGCCAACCACAGCTTCTCCAGCGAGGAAAGCACGCTCAGACTCATTGCTCCTTAGCAGCATTCCTCCTACACGGCCCAAAAGCATCATGAAATGCCTGGTTCTCCACCTGAGCGCTATATAAATATTCCCATGCAACACATTTCCACACCCTGTATGCACAATAAGGCATTTTTATTACACAACTGTAGTAACACACCTTCCTCCCTCATGCTGGATTTCCTGCCTATACTTCCACTGAAGGACGGTTGACAGACTCGGACAAGGACTTTGCATGTGACTCAAGCTTTCATGGAACTTTTTTTGCAATTAATAGATCAGAAACAGAATGAACTACCCTCAGTCGTAAGATGAGGTCTCTCAGAGATTTCAGCCACCCCATACGTCAAGGGGACTGCGGTGCAGGGAAGCTGGAGATAAGAGCAACAAGGGTCATGCCGCTTGCCTATGACCCCCGCAAAGGTTGACTTGACCCCATGTCGAGGCAAGCTCTCAGCTATGGGACAGGTCAGGTGGGGCAGTGAAGAGACACAGAAAAGGCTGGGTTCAGCATCTCCGAACTGAGGTGTCCTTGCCAAAGGACAACCACTGCTACCCACCCCCTTTTAGAGCAACCACAGGTCCCCACACTTGAACCAGGTCCAGCCCCGGAGCCCTCTGCAGCCCTACACCATCCCAGCTGAACCACCACCACCGAGCCCTCAGGCCCTGTCTTTGTCATTGTCACATTCACTTAAAGCAATGACCCAAATCCAAACTAAAAAAAAAAAAAAATTAAAAAATAATAAAGGATTAGTACTGCAAATAAAGTTAAACTTACTTTTACTGCAGCTGCTTTTCCCACTGGTTTTGAAGTTGTGTTTAAAACACTATGTACAAAATGGAAGGCAATCCAGAAGCTCCAAATTAAGCTCCTAAACCGTTCGGAGATATTTCTTCAGACCTGACCATGAAAGGCTCCTCTGTTTTCCAACAGAAAATGATAAAGGAGGCTTTTAATCGAGAAACACGCACACGCACAAGAAAGTTGGCCTCATCCCAGATGTGTTTCCCAGCGCAAAGTGGGCCACATCCCGTTCTCCATCCCTTCAACAGACACCGACCGCATCCAGCGGCTCAACCTCACAGGCTCGGACATTTTGATGTTCAAGAGCCATTTCCAACAGTCCAAAAACAGAGACAGGAATCAAACCTGGTTTAGCCCAAGTTTTTGCTTTGCTAACAGCATTACAGACTTTTTTCTGCTAGAAATAATTATTTTTTGTGGGGTGGGAAAGGACCCGCCCGGCACGGTGGATGCAGCTGCAGCTCCCAACTCACAAGGCTGCCCACCCAAAGACCAAAAAACAAAAAAACCCTAATAAAATACTGCATGATAGCAAGTTACCACAAATCAACCGGTGAACACAGTAATTGCACATGCACGCTCTTTAACTCAAGTGACCCTGCTTTTGCCAGGGGCTAATAATGCACAAACAATTACCATAAATAGCTGATGAACTGTAACTTGTTTGTGCATCTGAAACCAGTGGGTGTTTCTGGAAATCCTATCATATGCAGAATTACATAGTCAGGCACCTTAATTACTTTTTTCAACCCTGTCTAGTAATACTTGTTTTTTCCCCCCCACCACTACTCTTGAGCAGCGGCAACAAGCTCCCGGGACCTGCATTTTTTCCACACACTTCATCATAGAAGCTTCTAAATTGGAAGGGACCTTCAAGATCATCTTGTCCGACCATAGCCTAACTCTGACAAAAATAAACACCCACACAACAAACAAAATGCAACACCATCATTAAACCATGTCTCCCAGCATCACATCAACCCGTCTTTTGAACACCTCCAAGGATGGTGCCTCAACCACCACCCTGGGCAGTCCATTCCAAGGCTTGATAATTGTTTCCATGAAATTTTTTTTTCCTAATCTCCAATCCGAACCTCCCCTGGCACAACTTGATGCCATTTCCTCTAGTCCTGTCGCCTGTGACTCAGGAGAAGAGACCGACCACCCCTGGCTACACCCTCCTTTCAGGGAGTTGGAGAGAGCAAGAAGGTCTCCCTCCTCTCAGCCTCCTTTTCTCCAGGATGAACACCCCCAGCTCCCTCAGCCTCTCCTCACAAGACATACTCTCCAGACCCCTCACCAGCTCTGTTGCCTTTCTCTGGACCCTCTTCAGCCCCTCAATGTCCTTCTTGTGGTGAGGGGCCCAGAATTGGACCCAGCCCTCGAGGTGGGGTCTCACCAGTGCCCAGTACAGGGGGATGATCACCTCCCAAGTCCTACTCCCCATGCTGTTCCTGACACAGGCCAGGATGCTGGTGGACCCAAGGGCAGGACCCAGTACTTGGCCTTGTTGAACCTCATCCCATTGGCCTTGGCCCATCCATCCAACCTGTCCAGATCCCTCTGCAAAGTCCTTCTATCCTCCAGCAGGTTGACACTCCCACCCAATATGTTGTCCTCTGCAAACCCACTGACGGTGCACTCAATCCCCTTGTCCAGATCATCTATAAAGATATTAAAGAGAAATGGCCCCAATACCGAACCCTGTGGGAGATCACTCATGACCAGCCTCCAACTGGATTTAACTCCATTAACCAACGCTCTCTGGGCCCACCCCTCCAGCCAGTTTTTAACCCAGGGAGAGTCCTCCCATCCAAGCCATGGGCAGCCAGTTTCTCCAGGAGGATACTGTGAGAGACTGTATCAAAGGCTTTAGTAAAGTTCAGGCAAACAACATCACTGAGAGAAAAAGCCCAAAAGAACTACCAAGGAGCGGCAGCAGACATGGCTTGCCCTCATACCAGCCAAGTGGCCCAAACCTGCACTCCTCCCAGAGAAGCTGCTCAAATAAGGGATGTAAACAGAGGCTGAAGCAATAAGGCACTACAAGTTATAGACACCAATAGACCCCAAAGTACTCCTGTGCATTTGCACACAATTTTTCCACTACCAATTCTAAAAATACTGCAACAAGAGGAAAAAAAGCTTTTGCTGTTTTAAGAACTGACCTCCAGCCAGGAGGACAGGAGTGAGCACTCACCCAGACAGAAGCACATCACGTCCAATTATCAGCATCTTGGGCCAACTCGCGTTTAGAAGCGTTTGTTGGGATTTTTTTTAAAATCCGGATAGGTGTCATGCACATCTAAGCCCATTATAATAACCCGTGTCAAGGCTCAGCAGGGACCATCACCCTTTGTAGAGATGGACTCACAGAAAAAACTTTGAGGGGCTGATTCACCTGCTCTGCTGGCTCTTAGGAGCCAGGCATAACTTACTGGAGGGATGACATTGTAGGGAAGCAGATCATGCATTTACATCCATGAGAAATGGTCCCATTCTTCAGGCAACAACAACAACAACAAAAAAAAAGCCCATTAATTAACTTCCCACTGTTAAGGTCTTTTACAGTAGCAGTAGAGCAAGTGTACTGGCATTTCATACACGTAACACCATTAACACGTAATGCTCCAAACTGTAAGTATTATTAAGTGCAACGATGAGCCAAAAAACTGCAGATGCCAACAGTTTGTTCATTCTTTTGGCTTGGGGAGGACTTTTCAGATCCTTTGCAACATAATATAAATCATATTTACAAATCAAAAGACATGAATAGTCTCACATGTCAAGCCACAGTGATTTACAGATACTTACGTATTCTCACTTTTCAAAGTATGTCATCAGGTGCCTCGGCACCGAGTTAGAAATACAGAGATGCAGATAACGTCCCAAAGAGCTCCCTTCCGTTTGCATCCATTTTAAGTGCTGGATGTACAGAGCAGATATTCTCATTCATCTCCACTTTAGCAACTTTTTCTGGGTTTTCAAACTCCCTTCTTTCAACATGCTAGGGTACAGAAAAATAATTAACAGGTATTAAGTTACAGCTGTGTTGATGACACAGGTGTATCAGAAATAGTGTGGCCAGCAGAAGTAGTGAGGTGATTGTCCCCCTGTAATCAGCACTGGTGAAGCCACACCTGGAGTGATACTGGAGAAGTAATGCTAAACAGAGATGATGCAAGCAGGCTAAGCAACGGGAGCAACGTACTGAGATGCATTTTCATGTCTTCTTTGATTCCCATCCTTCTTTGCATGAGGATGTGGGTGAAGAGCACATGAATAAAAACAACTACCCAAAACCAAAAACACAATATGCAGGCAAATAGCATCTCCAAAACGGCAGCACTGAAAGAAGTGATGCTTCTGGAAAGATGGAAAGAGAAGTAAAGGTTGTTTTCGCAAACCAGCAACACAACAGTGGATTCGGTAAAAAACCGTGACTTGAAAAAGAATTTGCAGTCACTGGAGGTAAAGCCTCCAGCACTGCCTGCGCTCCCCAGGCAGTTGAGCTTGCAGCGACCTACCCTAAATATGAGACGTGAACAGGATCTTTCTGCTCTGGCACCCAGGGCCCTCCAGTAGATTCAGCCACAGCATGGGCTGTTCACAGCAAGGCATGCACAGCAATCGAGCTGAACGCCATGAGCACACAAAGTAGCCAAAGAAAAGAAATTCAAGAAAGAAAAATAAATGAGGCCCATTTGATTAGTGGATGGATGGCTGTGGATGGATGGCCCCAGAGAGTGATGGTCAAGAGAGTTAAATCCAGGTGGCAGCCAGTCACAAGTGGTGCTCCCCAAGGCTCAGTGTTGGGACCATTTCTGTTTAACACCTTCATTGATGATCTTGATAAGGACATAGAGTATATCATCAGTAAGTTCCCAGATGACACCAAGTTAAGCAGGAGTGTTGGTCTGCACAAGGATAGGGAGGCTCTACAGAGAGACCTGGATAGATTGGATCAATGGGACAATGTTAATGGTATGAGTTTTAACAAGGCCAAGTGCCAGGTCCTGTACTTGGGCCACAACAACCGCTACAGCCTGGGGGAAGTGTGGCTGGAGCTGTCTGGCAGAAAAGGACCTGGGGGTTCTAAAGGGTTCTATTAGCAGGCAGCTGAATATGAGCCAGCAGTGTGCCCAGGTGGCCAAGAAAGCCAATGGCATCCTGGCTTGGATTAGAAATAGTGTGGCCAGCAGAAGTCAGGAGGTGATTGTCCCCCTGGACTCAGCATTGGGGAGGCCATACCTGGAGTATTGTGTCCAATTCTGGGCACCTCAATACAAGAGAGATCTGGAGGTGCTGGAGCGGGTGCAGAGGAGGCAACGAAACTGGTGAAGGGCCTGAAGAATAGATTGTATGAAGAGTTATTGAAGGAGCTGGGACTGTTTAGTTTGAGGAAGAGGAGGCTGAGGGGAGACCTCATTACTCTCTGCAACTACTCAAAAGGACATTGTAGAGAGGTTGGTGCTGGTCTCTTCTCCCAGGAAATTAGTGATAGAACAAGAGAGAATGGCTTCAAGCTCCAACAGGGTAGGTAGCTTGGACAGTAGCTTGGTAAAAAATTCTTAGGAAAAAATTCTTCCCAGAAAGAGGGCTCAGAGACTGGAATAGGCTGCCCAGGGAATCCCCATCCCTGAATGTGTTGAAAAGTCATTTAGATGTGGTGTTGGGGAATATGGTGTAGGGGAGAACTTTGTAGAGTAGGGTTGATGAGTGGACTCTATGATCCCAGGGGTCTTTTCCAACCTGAACGATTCTATGACTTTATGAGTGGGGATCACTATTTCAGCACCAACAGGTGTATTTAATTAAAACACAAAAGAATAGCATCACAGCAGCTTGTTGGTCGTTGTACGCAGGTGCAAAGAAGCAAAAAGCAAATGGAGGCAGAACCACAGAGCTCAGAAAGGAGAGTGGTCATGTCTACATGAGGAGGAGTGACAGAAATTTATCGTGGTTTTAAAGGTGTGCCACACTAACACTTGCAGCATGTCTATGCGGTGAAGCAAGAGTCACAAGATCCCCAGCGTTGGTGAGGACACAGCAGCCATGGCTGGCAGATGGCACACATGTCCCAGCATCCTGGGGCAGCTGTGTCCTAGGTGCCAGCCTGGTACTCCCAGGTCATCCCAGATGCCTGCAATATTTACTACTTCTGTTATCTGCCGCAGCTACACCGAACTAGCACAGGGATGCACCCACGTGCTGTAAACCATACCACCCTTTTCCCTGCTTAAAACATCCAGCAGAGACTCCAGCTGTAGCAATTAAAAAAAAACAAACAAAACCCTACAACCCAACCACCAAAAACCACCCACTTCTTCGGTAAGGTCAGTAACAATGATCTTCTTGTAGTCCTCTCATAGGATTTGGCCCCTCACCCAAACTCTCCCCATTTTGACACTCTGCCCTCACGCAGCTGGGAGGTGAAGCAGTGGTGGGATTAAAAGAGAATGGTATAAATAACAAGTTTAAAAAAAAAAAAAGTAACCTCCTTCATCAAAGACAAGATGTAACTTCCATAGTTGTGCTGGTAGTTTAATCAGAGTCCAAAAAAAAATAAAATAAAATAAAAACCAACTCAAGTGATTTGGGAAAAACTTAAATGGACAGATGAGAATATCTTTGTCATGTGAAAAGGTGGCCTGGTGCAAATAATCAAGTGGACTTGTCTGTTATGAGTTTAAGTTTTCAGTAGGTTAATGGGAAACCTCTAAACCGAAACTACAAATTTAAAATTCTGTCAGTGGAAAGGCTGGTACAGAATAATCAAGTTTTTTGTCAGGCTACCAGAATACACTGACTTTCAAGTATTATTTGTAATAAAGTAGAGCCTGAGGCCCCCAGTGAACCCAGTGCTACATTATGTCACATTCAGTTATTCAGTTTTGTTTTTCTATCTCGGAGCTTACAAAGCAAAAAAAAAAAAAAAAAAACTAAAAAAAAAAAACCCCACACGTTCTCTGTCTTAAGCTTCCAAACAAAACATCATATTCACATAAGAGAAAGTGGAAAAGTGGAGAATTACAACACAGCTTGGCGTGGCCGCCCAGCAAGGCCAAGAGCATTCCTCATTCCATGACCCAGTGTTGCATTCCCAGGTGCAACTCCCATAATCTTTTCCTTAGCTTCCCAGTAGGATTTGCCAAGTCCATCAATACACACTCATTTTCAATCACTCAAAAAAAAACCCCCAAACTGGCAATATAGCGCTGGAGTTTCATTCTAATCCTGCTCACACAGGACATGGAGGGCACCAGGAGACACCACCTGGCTGCTCCCCGTTACAGACATGGCACTGCAGTTACCCAGTGTGCCACCAGCTGATGGGAAACCCCACCATTCTCCCAACTTCCATAGAATCATAGAATGGTTTGGGTTGGAAGGGACCTCAAAGATCACCTAGTTCCACCTCCCACCAGACCAGTTTTCTCAAGACCCCGTCCAACCTGGCCTTGAACCCCTCCAGGGATGGGGCAGCCACAGCTTCTCTGGGCAACCTGTTCCAGTGCCTCACAGCAAAGAATTTCTTTCTGGTGTCTAACCTAAATCTCCCCTATTCCAATTTAAAACTCACCAGGCTGAGGGGAGAGGTGTCAGGATCGGACCTTTGGAGGCTGGAAGCTCACAGGTAGCAGACACTGACCACTCAACAAGAGATGTAAGGGCGTCCACAGCACTAGTTCGAAGAACAATTCCCAAGCCCCCAAAATCTGGGGCTTTTTTTTTTTTTATCAGGCAGGTGCCTGCACAAGGTTAGCCCCTCACCATGGTGCCTTCACTGCTTCATCATACAAATGCTCTGTGGACACCTGCCACAGCCTGGAGAGACCCAGTAAACTGCCCAAAACCCACTCACCAAGTCTTCCCACAAAAAGCAGATCACTAACCTGAGCTCAGAAGCACCACTAGCACTGGTCCTGCTCCCAGTCATCTCCCTTTCCTCCTCAACACCCCTCTGCGTCCCACCTCCCTCACCCCCTTGCAACCTCATCCCTTCCCAGATGGAGCAGATCATCCAGGAGAGCCAGCCCAACCCCCAGAGAGGGTATTTCATGGTCTTGCAGCTGTAGAGGATTTAGAAAATTGCCTGCAGTACCCTCAGGTGAAAGGAAAAGTTTGGCTTTTAAAAAAAAAAAAACACACACACACAAAAAAATCATGCCAGCTGTAGAGAGTAAGCAATGTAAACAATGTAAGACACCTGTGAATTTGGCCAGGAAAAAAGAAAAAAATGATTTGAAAGAGAAGGCAGACTATAATTACAAAATATTACAGATAAGTGTACTTGTGTTTATTACTTGTACAATTTTCCTAAAGATGAAAACTCAGTAACCTGGTAAGAGCATAAACTACAGCAAATTTCATTATCAGTATGTTTTTACCACCTGAAAATGAGATTGGTACATTTTTCAACCAGCAGTAATCTGTTCTTTTAACACTTTTTTTTTTTCCAGCCAATAAATACAAGACAACGATTGTCCAAGATTTGAAATGCAATTTGTCCTAATAAACCCATGCAGGGACTTAAAACACATCGACATCACAGAATCTGAACAACAGTTTTTTTAGATGAATTAATAAACTTTGAGATAACACATTTAAGTCAGCAGATATCTTGAAAACACATCAGTGAACATGAAGTTCTAAAAAAACCCTACCAATAAAAAACAATGTCTTCCATTTTATCTTTTAAAAAAAATATACTGAAATTTATTTAGGGATTTTTCCAAATTACGCTAAATTTTAAACTAACTAAATAAATAGAGCTGGATTTATTTACTTAATTCATTACCAACCTGGCAACCTTTTAACGTTGTCCCTCAGTCCCTGTAACCTAAAGCCTTAAGGACTGATGTTGTGTCCTTCCAGACTAAAACAAGGTAACGGCTGTAATTATGTCACTGTGACACAGTTAATGTCTGAATCCTATTTATATTTAGCATCCTATTGGTTTTTTTGTGGTTTGGTTGTTTTTTTTTTTCCACAACCTCTTCTTGGCCCTCCTCCACCCTGCCTCTCCAATCTTGTGTCCATCATCCCATTACTGCCCACTCATGCATTCCTTCACGTCCCATCCTCATGACCACGCAGCTGGGGTTGCCCTTCAGCGAGTGCTGCCTCATCCATCTGGAATTCCCTTTCTCCAGCTCCAGCCCTCTTGCCTGCTCTCACCTTTATGTGTGTTAAATACATATTTGTTTACAGTCACCACTATATCCCAGACTTTTTTCTATCTCTATGATGGAGGGCAGGGTTTTATCCTGTCCTCATTAGCATCATCACAGGCAGCAAAAATATTTGGGGCTTTTCCACTTCTGCATTTAATTTCTATTGTATTTTATTCCATTAATAATTTGATCCCTTTTTCACAGAATCTTCATGGTTGGAAGGGACTTTTGAGATCATCCTTTGACTCCACCATACACACACACAAAAACCCAACCCAACAATTTCGGGCACTAGAGCATGCCCTGAAGAGCCACCTCTACACCTTTCTCAAATCCCTCCAGGGTTGGTGACTCCACCACCTCCCTGGGCAGGCTGGTCCAGTGCCTGACCACCCTCTCAGGAAAGTCATTCTTCCCAAGATCTAATCTAAACTACTAATCTATCTACTCTATTGGTAGAGCATTGCTAGGTTTGATATTTACCTTTTAAAACCAAACAGTTTCTCATCAGCATATATTAACTGGCACTTTTATAGAGTACAAAATTTTAAAATGTCATACTTATTTCTTCTATTGAGACATAGCTCCTAAATCTTCGGCACACAAAGATGGCTATGTGCTTCTCTGGTCACTTTTCTCTTTTAATTCTAGGTGACTCATGTAGCTGTTAGCTTAATTGGCATCACTTAAGGTAGTCTGGGAAATTTCATACTGCTGAATGTGAACGTGTTACTACTGTATCTGCCTGAGATCTAAATAAATTCCACATTTGGCCCAATGAAGTAAGACACGCAAGGTTTCAACCCGTTCTTAGAGAGTATGAAAAACAGCACTCTAGATTTCCGTAAAGTAAAAACAGATTCCCTTCCCTTTGACCCCTCGCTGTATCTCAAATAATACTGACACAACAGTAATTTTTGTCTAATTAGCTACCAGATAACTAAGCCTGCTTCTCCATGGAATATTCTATTCATTAACAAGATGTAGAACAGAAACTAAATTATGTGGCATGCCAATATTGAAGTAGAAAAGAATGGCTGTAACATAAAGTCAGCAATATGTCTTTATACTTTTCTCATTCGTATTTTTCATCAGGACAGCATTTGCCTTTGGCAGGAACTTGCAATGTAAAGAAAACAAAAGAAGAACATTAATTAATGGCCTTCCTCAAATGAAAACATTGCTACAGGGATATATAAAAGCGTCTTCATGAATTCACAGATAATGTTCTTCCAAATACACACTTTTACCACCTGGGACATGATCCTGGGAGTCTGTTGGTTGCTTCTTCATGTTCTGCTTTGTGCTGAAGTCAGGATGAGGGAAGGCATTCAGATCCTTCAATAGCCATTTGATTCAATTTGGGGCAAATACACAAAGCCATCAGCTTGCAAAACACATTGAGTCTAGAAGGGTAGAAACATTCAGGTATCAACACGCCAAAATCCAGCTTTTCCTCAGCTGGAGGACCGTAAACTTGACAAAGAAAGCATAGAAAATAAACAAACAACATTCATCTCTAAAATGTAATCATTGTATTTTAATCAAACTGGCCACACTAACCTTGCAAGCATTGCATACCTCTTTCATTACTACATTATTGCCAATGGCAAGGAAGTCACATAATTATAGAATCAGCATCATGAATTTGAAACACTAAGTAACGACACTGTTACTTCAGACCTAAAAAGTGTGCCTTAAATACAAACATGCTGTTTCCAGCAACAGATACATCTTAATATTAAACCCAAAGATGTTTCATCCATCTAGAATGCCTTTTGTATTTGTTCTTTTTTAACAGAAATAACACACCAAGAAAACCAAGCACAGTCTATTTATCAAACTTCCCCAAGAGTTCAAGTCAACCTCCATTTTGTATTCATTTTTATGTAACATGTTAGCAAATTAGAACCTGCCTAGGAATAACCTGATCTATATAACTTGCGTGGGCACTGTCTTTTGCCAGCGGAAAACTGAACAAAAGACCTTGGTCACTCTCATTTGCATTCAAGCAACCGGCCAAGTTTTGAAAACATGCTTCTATGTATTTTCAGTTCCTGAATACACATAAAGCTTGTTGCAGGAAGAACATAAACCATAATAAGGTGGAAAAAAAAATATGACCCAACACCTTGCAAAACATTCTATGCAACAGAATTCCTCTATTGCATAATAACTAAAGGAGCAAGCAGGAATGTTATTTTTCACTCCACTGTACCACTCACTGCGCTCTGTCTCCCTTTCTTGGCCACACACTCAGAATGACACCAAACACAGTGCCTCCAGGAATGACTGACTGGTCCCATCCATCCGGGGAAGGATGACATGGTCTAGAGGAATAGGCAGGAGCTGGGAACACAAGTCACACCTCCTCAACCCCAGCCCTCCCTGCAACTTTGAGCACATCACTTCTCCCTTCCTACTGCCTCACATTCTCCAAGGATAGCATTCTTTTGTAACAGACTGTAAATATATTCTCTATTCTGATGCTAATTACTGCAGGACTGGACCACTTAAGTCATCATTGCTTGTACTAGTTACTTTCTCTCTGGATGCATTCAAGTGAGCTGGAGGTATCTGATTTGGTTCTTACATATCTGTACCTGCAGCACTTAAAAGGAGTTCACGGGGATATACTAAGGCTGCATGGGTGCATCAAAATATAGAACTGGTCCAAAATGTTTAAACTGGCTCCCACTAGGTATTCTAAAATTTGCATTTACTTTTCTCCATTATGGAGTTTGAACTGGGCTGCAAAGTTGTGGAAGCCTGATTACTCTATTAACCTAGCCAGTCCTCCTTAAAACATTTATTCAATACCCCAATGTTGGAAATTCTTTACATGTACTTGATCTCCAACAATTAGAAGAGAAACCTTAGATTAGGGACACTGCTAAGGAAAAGCCATTAAACAGACCTTTGTTTTAACACAGAGAAGGTAAAAGCATTCCTTAATGCAATAAAAACTGAGTATTTACATACTATGCCCTAATTAAGATTTTTTTTCTCCTGTAATTCTACTGGCTGTCCTGGACAAGTCATAAACATTTAGTAAAATAATCTCAATTTATACTGCTTTGTTCTATGCCTTCAAGTACCGTACATGGCTGTACTCCAGATCAAGTAGTTGTCCTCAAATGCCTTCCAATGAGCCCTGCCAGATTCTGTGGTTCAGAAGTAATTTAAAGGCAGAAAGCTGTAGCAAATGAGACCTAATGGAAAACAGAGAATGCTTTAGTTCATCCTAACTGTTTGCAGAAGAGAAATGGAAAACCACAAGGAAAGAAAGGAAAAAGAAAAGAAAGTGCCAAAATGTATTTCTCTCTGCAGATGAAGCTAACGATTCACCAATATCATGACATAGCATGTGGAAGTGCCTTGTAATGATTTGAGAAATTTATGATAAAAAAAATTAAATAGAAAAATACTGCCCTTTTGGCACCATCACTTTGTTTTTAAACACTTTTTTCACTTTTTTCCCCTTCCTTAACTGCAGCATGTTATTCTTCAATTTCAATCACCTGTGTTGAATAAACTAATTTCTCCTCGTTAGAGGAAAGACCATCAACCACTGGCTGTTAAATGCAGCCAACTGTTCCTAACTCCAGCAGATGGTTCCCTCCTGCTGGCCAACAGAAACTTTATGGTCCTTTTCCTAATTTCTCTCAAGAGATACAGAAATTCTTTATTTAGAAAGCAATCACTCCTGCAATATAGTGTCTCCCCTATGAAGTCTATTTTCAGTTAGCCACATTAATTTCCTCCCCCACACCCTTCAGAGTATACTGAAAGCATCAAATCGAAATAGACTGACAGCAGGCCTGATCTAAAGACATCAAATGTCACTCAAAGTCCTTCCATCCGTGTACTCATCATGGGCTTTTTCTGCTTAAGCCTAAGTGCCACCACGGCCAAGCTGTGCTGGGTATTCCCATGCTGAGTGGTACTCAGGTGCCTGGATGGAAGGATGTCAGCTTTCAGAGGAACCTTCAGGAGTGATGCCTGTGAATCCCATGGAAATTAACATCACTTTTCCTGACTGCAGAGGGTCTTAAAAGGGTCTTCTTTAAATATGTAAAATTAAAAAAAAAAACATCTAGGAAAAAACCCCTAAGAAACCCAAAGACAGATCAGAAGGCTACAGATTTAAATATTCATGACCACTGAACTACTAGATGCTCCTTGGATTCTTGAAGGTTTTTCTTACATCCTTGTATGTCATCACACAAAACAAGAAATACTTGTAACGGGGTGGGGAGAAGAGCTCTCCTTACAACTCTCAGCCCAAAAGAAGGTGGGATAAATTAATTTTAAGCCCATGCTAGGTAAAATACTATTCCAAATCCTGGCCTGTTCCAGGGACTGGAAAGCAAGCTTGTTGTGGTGAGGGACTACCCTACAACGGTAACCCAAGAGCTTCCCTTAGCTGGAACAAAGCCCTGTGCACCTACAACTGTGCTTCATCCCGTGTCCTCCCATTCCATGAGGGACAGAGAGGACAAAGACTTTGTTATTTTGGGGTTTTTTTTCCCTTGAAAATTTCAATTTCAACCGTTAAGAACTCAAACTGGTTTTTTGGTTTTTTGTTTTTTTTTTTTTTTTTTTTTTTTTTTGACAGAATGCTTAAACACATTTTTCTCAACCTTCCCAAAATAATTCCTTTCTTGGGATGAATGCAAGCATAACAGTTTTCAAACTGAAAAGAATTCTTCTGGCAAAGTACAGAGAAAAACAGTTATGTGGCTATTAAAAATACAGTTGAACTACAGCATATGCTACAAACACAGAGGCATACATATATTTTAGTATACACATATATTTTAGTAACAACTTAGAAACAAATTTTAATGTAGCTGAGCTATTTCTGTTTGCCAAGTGAAACTTGGGTAGGATACTTTTTTATGACTTCTTACGACACAGGTTTTTGAGGATAGTTGTGAATTACAGCTCAAAGTTCTGGTGTAACGTGCCCAATTCGAGATAATGTACTGTTTTTAATAGAAAACAGGTTTACATAATTGCAATTTAAATTATAGGCATAAACTCTTCAAAACAGTAACTTTATACTCAAATAAAACAGGTGCACCAAAGCGTAATGTTTCCAGTTATTTATTTCGCTGTTAAATTTTGGTAGTTCATTAAAGCTTCTGTAAGCTTTTATGCAACTAAGTATCTGTAATGTTATTTGTACCTGCTCAACCATGGAAAAAAAAGAGTCATCAAGTGCTTACAGAGCGATTTTCTGCAGTACTACAAAAGATGTTAGATTTAGGGGCTACTGATTTTAAGACAGCAGGAGCTGATAACTACTTATCAGCAGATAGCTGACGAACCACACAGCTGAAAATTCTAGGACACAAACTAATTTTCCAAGTTGGTACTGGCTATCTCAGTAATTCTCAGGTCTGAACTCGGGAGTGGGATTTAATTACACTGCTCCTTCCCCTACACGAAGGGCTCTGTACAGAGGCAAGGTGTGCCCTAATTTCAAGATGCTTAGTCGTCAATAACTACCACAGCTATACAGTCCATTAGCACAGATCTAAGAGAAGTGGAGAGGTAAAAAAAAAAAAAAAAAAAAAAAAAAAAAAAAAAGTAGTGTATTTTTAAGAAAGCAAGGTAAGAAAAGTTCAGGCTATTCAGCTGCTTCTCAACCTTATTGTGAGCCCAGCTCTCGCACCTTGGTGAGGGCAAGGGAGAAAAGACCAGGCTCCCTGTGTTTCTCTAGAAATTGGGGGTCTTCATCCCAGCTTCTGCCTGAAAGACTCTTTAAGAGCCCAGGAAGCAAAAGCATTTGCACAACAGTCAATTAGTCAGTAGCCTGAAATGCAAAGGTGTGTGGAAGGAGGAAGGATCTACAGCTTTTCTGGATTACCAAGATGCTCAACAGTGTGGAAAACAAGAAAAACCCAAAATACCTAAGAACATGCCTCAAACTTCCCCAGGAATTACAGAGTCACGTATTTCCAAAAGTAAGTGCCAAAGAAGCATTCTATTTGACTATGATTGTTTTCTGTATTACCATACGAAAGCAATTGGTACTTTTAAACAACGTGACAGAGATCATAATTTAACAACAGAAGACCACAGGAAATACAGTGTGGACAGCAAACATGATCACTCTGTAGGTATTTTCACCAAGACCAAATTCCACTGTTAACAGCATTTTATTTCTCTACTCCAGTGTGATGGAGACAGCCCTTTCAGAATGCCACAATGAAGACTTCTGAGAAAGGCACACGTGTGTGCTGATCCAAAAAAACATGCAAGAAATACGTTTGTTTCTCCATTAAAAAATAACATAAACCAGTCCTACTGCAAAAAAACCCACAAACCCACAATCACAACATTTCCTTGGCTAGGTAGCTCTTCTTAGAATACCTCTGTCAAATGGGGGGAGTCAGGTCATATCAGAAAGCTGATACCCTTTGGGAAAAGATACCCTTTTCTGTATAAAGCATAAGTAGAATAACTTAACATTTTCTCCGCTAGCTAGAAATTTTACTTTATTTTAAATGTCAGTAAAGTAAGTCTTTGAGACCAGTGGTGGAGAAAGACAAGAAAATATTTGGTGGAAGGAACAGCTTTGACAGCTCTTACAATTAATTTTATTCATTTAAGCCCCTTTTTTAAACGTGCTTGCAAATGTTGTGAACCCAATGCCATATTTGCAAAACAATAGCATTGACATTCTGCATTCTGTGTGATTTTCAATACTAATTTCCAAACAGATTTGAGGATTGCATACAGTTGTGCTCACACATAGGCTTGAAATGTTTATGAAGTTAATCACTTCAAGCCTAACTTAGTCAGTCAGGTAATATTGCTAACAAGAAGCATCACAACAACACATAAACAACCTCTATTAAGTGTGACAGCAGTTATATTTGCAGGCTACAAATACACACAGACAACAGTCGCCTTATTCATCAGCCAGCATGAACACAAAAATACCAACCCTAAAACAACAACAACAAACCCCCCACCTTTTCATACTGCGACTTATCAAACGAAAAGCAAATAGAGGAAGTACTGTTTCTGGGCAGTGAGACCTTGCATGCTGCCACCATGTGTAGGGCAATTCCATTAAAACTGTTTGCCACGGGTTCCCTGACAGACCAAGAAAAACGTATTAAAGATGCTGCCTTTATAGATGTCAATGGAAAATTTCTGCAGCTGGTTGAAATGGAGGCAGGTCCTGATCAAGTAATTAATTTGTAACGTGTTCTTCCTTGCTCTTTATAAATATGATTACCATTTAAATAAATGCAGAAGCACTAGCTAAACAACGTGGTGATGTTTATCCAGAATAGTATCTTAATAACAATAACAATTAGTAGTAATATCACCGTCTCACATTTAATATTATTTTAATTTTATTAATACCTTAACTGCCCAATTCCCTACATTTTAAAAAGTATTTATCAAATACATTTACACAAATGTAAATAATTGTTGTCTCAAGGGCCCCCAGTGTGGTGAGTCTTCCAATCACAGCACAGGTGTTAATTAACAATACCATTTGAATGGACTAGCACATCGGCCCAAAATTCTACAAGACTTTTTGCAAATGCTCTTTCTACTTTTATTTTTGTTGTGTGATTGACAAAACATTGCTCTCTGTGCAGCACATCTCCTTTGAAACCCAACAAAAACAACTCTACAGGTTTTTTTTAAGCTCCTTTTGAAGTTCACTCAGATTAATAACATTAATAGTTAACACCACATGTTTATTTATATTTCTATGCTGCCAGGGAAGTGCATTTAAATATTGCCTTAGAAAAAGTTTACAATATGCAGTGTCTACTGCAAACCAAATTCATTTGGAGAACGTTGATGTGGCAGACTTGAAACCACAAAATACATTTGTTATTACTCATCAGTGCTGCTTTCCTAACCCTTTGTATAAACAAATAGGTAAAAGTCTTCAGAAAAGCTACAACAAACTGGCATTTATCTTTTTCTACAGCAGGAATATTTATTGATTCTCAGATGTTACCATAGGCTAATGTTTCTAATAAGAACAGAGATGAAGTCTGGCATTCTGGAAAGCACAATCTTTAAATTAAGGTCCTAATCCTATGCTATGTTTCAGGCAGGCAAAATCACAAAACTGCACCGAGACCTGTTAATTTAATTAGAACTATTCATATGCTTAAAGTTATAAACGTGTTTAATTACATGCTGAATTAAGCCCAGTCTGGGGTAAGCTATGCCTCAAATTCAATAGTGACTTGTGCTTTCCCAACTAAACTCACGCTGATATTAAAACATCCATTTCATATGGAGAGAGATTAATCCAGCCCATCTCCCAAAACAAGGCAATATAGTTCAGGATGTACAGAGACTGATGCCGCTCCTTATGGAAAGTGAAGCACGGAACAAATACTGGTTAGAAAGTTTAATGTGTTTCTATGTGGCCTTCAAGTTTTTTTAATACCTCAAAATCCATATATAGGGAATAAAGAAGTCAAAGTGGCCTAGATGCCTAACTGCTAATGAGCCCATCTATTTTGCCTATATAAATTCAGAAAAATTTGACCAGGTGACTGTTGTCACCTGCAGTTGTTCTGGCCACCTTGAAAACCTAGATGATCCTATGAATTCACCCTTGGATATAACAGTGATGAAGATTGTTGCTGAATCAACACAAAGGTTGACAACACCACACTCACCTGCCTGAGGTAGGTGAATAACATAATTGTAAAAAAGTTACCCAAATTGGGATAGCATTAAGTTCCTCCTCCTTTTTTTCTTTTTATTAATTCTGATAGAGACTTACATGAAGAACAATTTGTTTAATCACGTAAATAGAAACAATGTTAGCACAGGCCCATGAAAATTTATTTTCTAATCAATGCTTAAAAGTATCGCATCGATACTTTCTAAGGCCTGGTACAGAACACGGAACTGTTCTACCCAAGATGGACTCATAAAACAGGCTTAGTAAAATAAATCTGTGAACTTCACTCATCTTCCGCTCTCTCCATGGACATTGGGTTCCTACTGCACCTGGAGTTCATGGCAAAGGAACAAGCTGGGACAAAATTCCTCATTGGAGAATTAGGAATGGAGTAGCTACTAATTCCCTCCTGCTGGTGCTGAGGAGCTGCTCCATCCATGACTAGTTGACTTGTGCAACCCAAGTATACTACGGGATTATTTAAGGGAGCATTTGTACAGCTCCCTGTATTTTATTATGTGGGTGTTATCTTTGCTGTCCCCAGAAAAAGGCAGGGAGGAATTTTGACTCTCAGGTGAGTCAGATCACATCATCTTTGGGACCTCCTCCAGTACAGCACCTTGATGATGGCTGCTGCCAGACCCAAACTCCAGCCCTTAATTTCCAAGTAAAGGCACAGCAGCTGTTTACACATTAAATGCAGGAAAACTCCTCCTTTTGGTGGCTTGCTGTTTCACTGCCATTTGCTCCCTACAGCTGCCATGTTAAAGACGCAGAATGTAATGGATTACAACGTCCAGAAATTTAAAAAAAAAAAAATTAAAAAAAACCATCCCTGTTTCATTATATAGTTATTAGTATCAGGGCTTCAAGAGTACTGCTCTGAACACATGTATACCAATATTTGTAATATTTGTAATTGTGATGCTACTTTTTTGCTAAATAGAAAAGAACTGAAAGTCAACAACTTGACCTACTGTAGTAAGTCCTCGTTCTCTTTATTATTAATCTAATTTATTACTTTGTAATTCAAAATTAAGATCTTTTGAAAAAAAAATCTTTCATGGAATTACTATTAATCAACCATTTGTTCTATTATCGCCCTTAAGCACTGAAAATAAATTTAGGAATGTGATTTTCATATTCAAAACCAGGCCTTTATCCCTGAGGTCTGCACTCTGCTAACAGACTTACTAGGAATCTTATTTGTGCATTCCCCCATATCTGCTATTAAAGGCAGCGGTATTATGTTCTGCCACTAAACCACAAATGTAATTATGAGGCGAAATTTCCTGGCTCAGTTTCAACATTTGAACACATAGTTAACAATGCCTAAGGAAATGCAACTAACCCCCACCTACCTCTCTCCCCTCCCTCCCTCCCCCCCCCTCCAAGCCTACAAAAACAAACAAACTTTACTAGCGGTTCTACATCATATCCCATGGGATCAGACAGAGGAAACAGCATGAAAAATGAAAATACTCCAGGAGTATTTAAATTACGTTCTGAAAAACAAATTAGAAATATTAGCCAGAAAAACAGCAGCATCCGTACATACGGGGACCAAATGATGTGAAAATGTTACACTGGTTGGTATTTTAACTTCGTGATTTTCTTAGCAAGTTTAGTATCTACTACAGCCCTAAAACAAAACGTGCTAAGTGTCTTTCTGCATCTTTTTATTGCTGCCTAAGTTTTAAGAGCAGGTCCTAAGGAGCCAAGCCTTCCAACAACGCATGCCTACTTTGAACGATTAAAAGAGGAGTAACCAACAAGCTAACATAAGGGTTCTTCGTGTTTTGATAACTGACCTCCAGTTTTTTTCCTCCAATGAGTTTAAATATGATTTAACTGCTAGGTCTCAGGCCTCAGCCAAAGACTGCTATTATTTTGCCAGCAAGTTCTCATGTAGAAGGATATTGAACTTTTATGGCTTTCATCACAGCTAGTAAGTAAGAGCGAACATGATTTAGAAGAGACAAGACTCAAATACGCAGGAAAACCTGAACTACAAATAAAACGATGTACCCTGAAATAACTCAAACATAACCCATGAATAGTGGTTAGTCCTTTATTTTTCAAAATATTTATTTCAACTTCAGCTTCTGCCATGAAAAATGAATCTGTCTCCAAGAATATCCTAAGATCCCTCTGCTACGTGAAGAAAAGTTAGGTTCTCTTACAAAGCTTTTACTTACGTGATAAGGATCACTGCACTTCATTCAGCTGAAGTTCAAGACTGGCTTTTAGTTATTTTTTTCTCAAAGGATATCTGAGATTATATTATATAAAAAGCATTATGAATAAACATTTAATCTATAATCTCATTAAACATTATGTGAGGTTCATTTTCTTATAAAAACTTTAAAGGTTCTTACATTGACTGTTGTGCATTTTTATGTTAATTAAAAATGTTAAATTAGCAAATAAAGTACTATAACAGATAGTATGTTTTCATTGTTTTTGGTAGAGTAGTGATGTTTGTTAACTGGAGAATGCAAATATTATTTTAGTTTACCCAGGATAGCAGCATTTACAACTGTTTTGATTGTGCACTGTATTTACGCGTTTGTATTTTATCCTCTTAAATATATAAAAGTTAGTGGCATAAAGAATGGCTATTACAAACTATACAAACACATGTCATTATTAAGATTAACATTTTGGTAAATACTTTTAAAACTCATCTGACTTTCCACTAAAATCAAAACCGTGCAAATGAGGCTTAAAAATTTTGTGATACCTTTTACACACAAAGCAGTATCACATCACGTATTTCACCCTTTACTTAACAAACACAGATTGTTTATTCATTAATTTTTAATGCATTACTGTCATATCACTTGAACCAATCACTTATATTTTGTTGCAGAAATTATCAAAGTTACCAAAAAGTATGCATTAATATATAAGGATAAAATTAATACAAAGACCAAACAAAGTGCTACCTAGAGCACTCAAAATAGAATATTTTTTTTTTCATTTCAAGGCAAAATTCAGCTCCTAACCGGTCCCTGTAAATGAAATGAAAAATTTATGTGAGAATAATAATAAGCTAATAAATAAAACCAAAGCCCCTTAAGGTCAGTAACAAAAATTCCATTTATGGGGAATATCACTATTATAGTGGAAGCAACTTTTTTTTTTTCCACTGAGATGTACATCTGAATAAACTATAGCAAACCTAACAATAACACCTCTAATGAACTTTCAAAGTTCACCACATCTTTCACTGGCCTAAAGGAGAATAATATCCAGGAGAAAATACACATCCTCAGAAAATAAATAAGACAGAAAAAAATATTTTTAAAAGTTTCAAACTCTTAATTATGTAAAGTAAGACAGAGTTAAGCTTTATTTCTACTAACTATTATCTGGTTAAGATTTCTTTTAGCATTTTAGTGCTCATTCTCTGCATTGGCAAGTCTTTATCAACTGGATATTTACTGTGACCGTGAGTTACAAACTAATACCGGCAGAATATTTGGATAACTGAATGGAAAATGGCCTTTATATATATATTTGTAAAAAATATTTTTCCCCATCAAATCACGAAAATCATATCACTTACATCAAGTGTACATTATTTATGGAGCAGGCAGAGAATTGTGGAAAAATTTCCATTTTTCCTTCCCAAAGAACAGCCCTCCTCTCACAGGCTGCCCCAATTATATGACTCTTTTGACAGTATGAACCTCCTTCACACCAGCAGGTCATCTTTCTCCTCTGCCTAGAAACACAAAACATAAGACTGGGTGGGACCTTCTAGACAACCAAGCCCAGCTCTCTCCTACTAGAGGGTAATCCTGTCTTGCCACCCCTTTTATAAGAACTGATGAAACTCCATCTTCAAAATAATAAAGCTTTCTTTTCCTCTGTCTATCAATGGGCTACATTCAAGCCTCACCAGTTACAAGCCAGCAGACACTTCCTTTTTTGCACTTTCATTACACAATCATCATTCTCACATCTGGCATTGAGATCTAGGAAGCCTTCTGAGAAACCACAGTTCTCCAGCTTCTGAAGAATCTGCCTTACGGCAGGTTCCTTTCTCCAAAGGACTCTCTATATTGCCTGAGACTGGCCCTCTCCTACTCTTTCATTTTCATAAAATTACAAATAATTACATAAATTTAGCAAGATAGAAACCTGGGTATCAAGGTTGTTTGCTACCATAAATAGCACAGGCAGCACAAGGAGAGCATTACTCTACACTTCCATTTCTCGACTAAAGGCAAGTATGTCTTGGTGTGGGGTGGTGACTACAAAGAGTAGGCTAAATTCACCTGCTAATTTAGCTAAACCAAACATAAATAGTAGTTGTTTAAGGAATTAAAAAAAAAAAAGGGGGGGGCAATCTGCTATATCCCAAAAGATCAGCACAAGGTTTCCAATGAAGTACTGAAGCAGCGTTGGGGATCCAGCCCCTGAAAGGGATCTTCAGCTGCCCAGCTCTCAAAAAGCTACTTATGCTCTGAAGCCCAACGCTCCTAACGTCCCTCCCAAACGCCGACCTTAAGCCGTGTCATCCCCTCCACAGGTAGTTCTAAAAGCACCATAGACCACTACGGGCCTTATCACTTGGTAATGGCAAGGCTATTTGCAGGTTCCTTTCAATGTGTTTTCAGTGTTTGTTTTTAGAAAGAGCAACACAATTGCAGAAGTGCAGTCAGAGCCATCCATAACATACAATTAGTAGAGACACTGCTCCTGAAAACTACCATTTCTGAACTAATGTAAGTGCAAAATTAATTGGAAGTTAGTATCCCTCTTTCTATTGGCACGTTTCTGAAGTTTATATTTTATTCGCGTTTAAAGTTTCCAAGTGCCATATGCTACAGAGAGTATTTACTGGTGATAAAGAGCTCTTACAAACCTCTGTACAGAGGAAGATTGCAACGCCAGCTTGCAATCACATCTTTCCATCAGTAGCCAGAAAGCAGTGAAAGACAAACTTTACAAAGTGTATATGCTAGCACATCTGAATCTACTTCACATCTTGAGTGAAGGAGCTTTGTGTGGAAACAAATTTGGCACTTAGTTTTCAAGGAGCAACAGCAGAATTCAAGACTCAGTTCATTAGTACATGACAGGGATGCAAAAAATGAAGCTCTGCTGGTTGTAGATACAAAACAGAGGGAGATGCCAACCTGACAGTCGCGCTCTTAACTAGAAAAAACAAGCGTATGAGAACAGCATCCTACACAGACTAGGCTGTGACTGAGCAAACCTCTCCAGAGGTAGGATGCCAAACCCCACTGCTGAAAAGATGACAGTACTTCAGAATTAAAAGAGAAGGGAAGGGATTTGCTCCTTTCCTCCATGATCTGTGCCTGGAAAAACAGAAACAAAGGCACCTTCAAATTACCCTCTGGCGGTACCTCTCTGCTCCTCTCTGCAGAGAGAGACTACAGCAGCTGCGTCGCTAACTGGGATGTCTCAGTTTAGTCCAAAAAGACACCCCCGTGGGAGGAATGCAGACCTTTAATATACCTACCAAAACATCTATACACTATAGGCAGAGTTAAATCAATTCAGCTCAGTCAACTCTGGAAACATAAATAAGAACGAAAAACCCCACAAGTACCTGAGAACTCAGAGTTGATAAACATTCAATCCACAAATCTGTGCGCCATGGCTCACACCCAGAGTGAAACATCACTGTTTCTCAACAATGATGAAAAGCAATGTCACACGAGATCCTCCTTAACTAAAATATTACTTTTATGAAACATGCCATGCAACAGTTTTACTGCACTGAGAGGCTCTGCATAATCAGATCTAAATTCCACTCATAAACAAACCTTTTTTTTTTTTCTTCCCCCTCCAAACGTTATGCCTGATCTTCACAGTTCAAAAATTCTCTGAAGTTACAAAGTGAATAAGGGAAGTATCTTTACAGTGAAAATTAGAAAATTCATTTATTTTGGAGAAGCACAAGCAAATTCCTTCAAATAACAGAAAGTCACATTTGACACATTATTAAATTCACCCTGTTTGATGTGAAAAATTTTGAAGTACTGAGAAATATTCTAGGTAAGTGAGTATTTGTGCTTGAGCAGTGATTAACTAAAAATTTCAGACAGGCTGGTGGGCTGAAAGATGAGATCATCAACTCGAGTCCTTCAGCTCGGTACCTTAGTCACTATCCAAACCATTAAATCACAACCGGAAATATAAACCATTCATATTATAAAGGAGTCACATTTAAGATTACTCGAAAATGACAGAAGGCAGAAAAAGAATGGCTCTGCAGACCATTTACTTGCTGCCGAGTTATGAATATGGGACAACTTAAAAAAAAATATATAATAATCCCACCCACACGGGAACCACATGCAGTATTAACAATGTATTAAAGACAGAAGCGGGCAAAGGTAGCGTGGAGTTGGTCAGAATCATTCAAAGCCCAGGACTCTCATGTGCTTTGGCTGCATTTAATGTCTGGTTTTCTTCACGGGTAATACTGACTTCTGCACAGCACGATAGCCAACACCAACCAGATCACACCAAGAACCTTACAGATGCAGTCTCATTTGGCTTTCCTAATGAAATGTGCAAGCAATTAACCAGCAACATTGATACAGTGCAGGAATTACAAATACCTATTAACTAAACAAAAATTAAAGCGTTCAATTAGTCTCTGAGACTCCAAATAGCTGTGCAGATAGGTCTGCAAGCATCTCCTAGAGGACCAGCACTTCTCTTGGCACTGCTGGTGAGTACACTCAGGATTGTTGTGCAAACACCCTCCTTGCAAGGAGCCAGGAGACAAGAACTGTCCCTTCAGTTTCTCAAATCGTTGCCTTTTTGTGTCCAGCCCTGACAAATTCTGCAGGTTTTGCTGACATTAACACTAGTTCTTGCATAGTCCCTGAACTCCCAAGATTTCAGCCTCGAAGCCCTAGGCTTGTCACAGATGTCCCCATTTTTACGCTTCTCACGCCCTACCACCTGTATTAGTGGAAAGCAATGCAGCTCAAATTCCTAATAACTAATATTACAGGGAAATCAAATCAAGTATGTTAACCTTGGGATAGGACTCAGAAAGCCTGCGGTCATTTCCAAGCTCTGTAAGCTTCATACACAAAATAGAGCAAAACACTTAAAACTTCTTGTGCTGGAATTCTTTACCTAAAAATTGACTTTACACACACACTTCCCAGGAACACTGTTAGGGTAAAAATCATCCTGTTTTGCCAGTTGCTCAGCTATTAATGTAGGTCACAGAGTACGTAAATAAGAATTGATTATGAAAAGCAGGAAGTGAAAACAGTCCATATGTAGCTAATATTGCTACCGAAACCTAAACTTCTGCATTTCCTCCCATTGTGACCTTAATTATGAAATCCTAATGTTGCACTAAGATAACTGCCATGTTTAGTTTTCTAGCTGTCTTTAAAGGAAATAATAAAGAGAATTAAAAACTAAACAGAAAAAAAAAAAACACAAACCCAAACAAAAAAGCCCCACCCACCCCAAAAACCCAACCAAACTCAATCACCCCGTAAACCACCCTCTCAAAACTGACAAAAATGAACAAGAAAAAAAAAAAGCCCACACAACTCAGAAGTTTTTGAAGTTCTTCCAACTCATCAATGCCTTTTCTTGAAGGAGGTTCACTCCTGATGAAGTGAAGGCTTCACGTTGAGCTCTGCTCTAGTCCCTTCTTGCTGCCTGGGGTTAAAGGGAAAAAGCTGATGGACCATCATAAAGGAGCAAAGTCTATCCATTCTGTCTCTGCATCATCTAATCTATCTGTCTGAAAAAAAAACCCTGGCATGGATCTGCCCGTGAGTTTGTACTGAGTAGAAAAGGCTGAAGCAGAAAACATAAACAAACAGAACAGAAACAGAACTAAACTAAACAAAATGCCCTGGTGAAGCCCCATCTGGAGCACTGGGTCCAGTTCTGGGCTTCCCAGTTCAAGAAGGACAGAGAACTGCTGGAGAGGGCACAGCAGAAGGCTACAAAGATCATCAGGGGCCTGGAGCATCTCTCTTACAAGGAAAGGCTGAAGGACTTGGGTCTTTTTAGTCTGGAGAAGACCAAGGGGAGATCTGATCAATGATTAGAAATACTTCAAGGGAGGGTGTCAAGAGAATGGGGCTGGTCTTTTTTCAGTGGTGCCCAGGGACAGGATAAGAGGAAATGGGCACAGACTTGA